>SKCR01031867.1:0-84206 GCA_019454045.1 Zanthoxylum bungeanum
ATGCATACGGTAAATAGATTCTCTCGCATCACATTACGACATGTCCATCTTAGCATATGGTTACCCCCTTTTTTACGCTATGCATTTGTATTACCTCTCTAGTTGTCTATTTCTGTTATGCGCCTACAATATTATTTGTCGTCATTTTGATTTCCTTTACATTACACGCAAATGTTACCATGACTGTTTGTGTTTATATTTACATGAATGATTGAATTCTTATGATGTTATGTGTTTGTTGTTGCAAAGGCCTACCTTTGAGCATGTGAATTTGGCAATAAGATTTGGTTTCATGTATGTTAGATGTAAACTATACTTTTAAGCATGTGAATCTAGGATTGTGGTGCACTTGGAAATGTATGTCATAGGCTTGGTTGGATTATTGCATAAATCCTTACATTACAAGTTGCATAAGTAAGGGACCATTCCGAACTCAATGGTTTGAGGTCTTCCTTTGCGAGGGGTGAGTGCGGCCTTAAATCTTTGTCCCGGTTCACACCGGGTGGCGACTCCCTTATTCTCCAGTTTAGTCATCCGTTGGCTACTCCGTACTCCCAACTAGGCCCCCGAGCCTGGAACAGCATTGCGTCGTCCAGTTTCTGTGTTCCCACAATAACTCTTGGAAAGTTAATGACTATTCTCAAGGAGATAAAGTCGAAGATTTGCAATAGACAAGTAGCACAAGGCGCACTTTACTTCGATATTCTGGAAGGCCAAGGCTTGGCCAAAGGCTTCTGGAGTGTGGAAAAGGGCAAAGGCAAAATCATTATAATCTTCTAGGAAGATAAAAGACATATCCCAAAATGTCTGCCTAAATGTGGCAAACGGGATCGCTGAAGCGTGACTGCCGTTTGGACAAAGCAGACATGAAGGAATTGAAGACGAGCAAGGCTCCGACTTCAAATATTTTTGTCAACATTATGTTCACTACTAGTATTAAAATTGGATTTTAAATATTAAGTGTGGTACATAAATACATATTGATGTTCAGAATCTGCTGTGAGCAGGATACTGACATCAGATTGAGATATATTTCCGAATTGAAAATGGGACGAAAGTCGCTGTTTTAACCGTAGATACCTAATTTAGGAACTACCCTTCGGGTATGTACCTAAATTGGGAAACTGTTATAATGTAACTAGTTTGACTAGATACATTATCTCTATATCAGTGTATAACCCGCTGCGGGTGAACCTTTATATTCTAGAACATTAAAGTGTTTCATTATATAAAGATGATATTGAGATAAACACATTAGATGTGAATAACAGAATTTATATTTTGAATATAAATAAATCTCAAATATATAACATGACAAATATATAGCTCAAACTGATTTGATCAGAAGAAACATATTGTGGCATTGTTGTCTGGGACACAATTAAACAAGACTCGTATATCCACACTTTTGAAGAGTGGATACAAGGACTGATTTGATTCCATTCAAATAAAGTCTACGAATCTAGTTTGTTGGGCAATGTGCCTATAACACATTTACTTCGTAAAAGTGTAAAAGCCACCTATTTGTTAGCCCTAGTTCATAGTGAAGCAAGTGGGCCCATGTCTAGCTAGGCTAGATGTTGATATGAATATTTCGTGACCTTTACGGATGTGGCATCGCGTTATGATTATGTGTTTCTTTTGAAGAACATAAATCAGAAACTTTTAAAGTTTCGACACGAAATAGACAAACATATCAGCTAAAGTATTATACTGTCACGGTAAGACCGTAATGGAAAATACTTAAGCAATAAGTTTATTATATACTTGAAAGAGTATAGTATTCTTTCAAATGAAGACTCCTCCCGGAACACGTCAAATTGACGATGTGTCTGAACTGACTAACCGAATTTTGTTGGACATGATAAGGTTAATCATGAGTCGCTCTGAGCTACCATTTCCTTCAACGGATAAACATTAACAGTGCATAATTTATTTAGAATAAGGTTCCATAAAAATCTGTTTGACAGAAATCATATTAGATATGAACAGGAAAGAAACCGGGTTTCTCATTCCTGATAATTTGGGTATGCTAGGCATGTATTTGGATGATACCAAACTAGAACCCAAATTGGATAAGTGCCAATTGTAGGTTATCCTAGGGATACCATAAGTATAGTACTTATACATCTCACCAGAGAAGAATGTAATTGTTGCTCGCCATGCGGTTTTCCTAAGAGCAATACCGATATGCAGTGGTAAGTGGGAGGATAGTAAAACTCGATGAAAATTGGAGTAATATTATTCTTGGCACCAATTCCTAATGGAACATAAATAGTTCATCAATGATGAAACTATAACATTAATCTTCAAATACACAAGAACCGCGTATGTCGGAGAGAGTCAGAAAACAACATGGGGTATGGGTTTCTGATCTCACCTCATAAAGATGTCTATCTTATTGAGGTATACCAACTGACTACGTATGAGGTAGTGATACAGGGTATCGACTCCCTATTATGACAAAGTGTCATGAGTCCGAAATGGATTCCATGTATAAAAACTATGTTTAGATACTAGTTGATGTACCGCAAGGCATTGTGCCTATTGGTACTTTATTAGTCTTCAAGGAAGACATACATGGATGGCAACATACCAACGTATAAAGTTGGGCTTTTAGCGGAAAGGTATCGTTATCAACATTGTGTTGATTACGAAAAAACCTTTTACCTGTTGCCATGGTAAATCCATTTGGATAATGCTTGATGAATGTTACATGTTTCATTTATGAAATATGATAGCTTTACGGGAAAATCGCTTTCCTGAAAAGGAAACCTTTAGGAGGATGTTTATAACATCCTGTCGGTTTTGTCATAACAGAACTAGCAAACAAGGTTTGTGGGTTATTCGATCCATGTTTGGATTGAAGCAAGCATAGGTTCTTGGAATTATCGTTTTGATGTAATCATAATGAAGCATGATTTAATTCAAAACGAAATGATTCTTGTGTATATAAGAGGGTTAGTGGGAGCGCACTGATAGTGGTTGTCCTATAAATAATGATAATACGTCATTTCTTGGAAATGATATTCCCATAATAATAATCGGTGAAAGCTTGGCTTTCGAGAAAACTCTCAGATAATTCATACATTGAAAAATGTACGTTATCTGGTGTCTCATACGCTTTGAGCATATGAAGTCACAAACAGGACAATCCAAATGATAGTCACTGGATTGATGTTAAGAACATCCGTTAGTATCTTAGAGAACTAAGGATGCTATCTTAGTCTATGGAGATGGAGAACTTGAAATAACTGGGATCACTGTAGCAAGTTTCCTAAACCGATAAAAACGACTATAAGTCACAAACGGTACTACAAAGTTTGAATAACGGTACAATGAGCTAGAAATATTCCAAGTAAGATACTGTTACCGAATAAACAACAAATGTGGGTTATTACTGCAGCTGAGGCGGCAATAGAGGCCTTCTGGGTCGATCGAATAAATCTAATTAGATTAGATATAATTTTGTTAGCAGCTAAGCTAGGCTTGAGCACAGGCTAAAGAATTAATGGTCTCATCAATGATCCAGATACATACATCGATAAATATCCCTAGTCAGGCCTTCTGGGTCGATCGAATAAATCTGGACGGAGAATGATATGAGACAGTATCAGTCCACGAAGGATTAATCATTAAATATCCCTAGTCAGAGTATTATTGAGATTGGACATCGATAAATACGTAAAAGACTAGTATTACACTTGTGCGCGTTGTGAGGGCACAACGACATAGTTCTCATATATTTGGGTATAGGATACTCATGCAATTGTAATAGGAGGTTGTGTTTTATCGATGGTACGGAAACAGCTTCGCTCTAGATAGACCCCATCGGAATTCCATTGGTAGTATGACTATGTGTCTATGGAAGTCCGAAATCAGGGTAGGTGTATTTGGTTTTAACCTGAGACTTGAACCGCTAATACTTGTGATAATCAATATACTTTGGTTGCGGTCGTCCATGACTTTAACAGGTTATTTTTACGCCAATGCTGGGTATATTGAGAATCGTAGTGTGTTGGGTGTGATGTCAAGACGGAAGTATCACTCCAGTCATAGTGGAGATGATGGTCACGTAGGATACGGGACTGGTTCTCTTAAATGCTGCAGCTATCAGGATAAAATGACAAGGTCATGTTTATCCGATTATAGAGACTAGTTACCAGACATCTGACATGTGCTTCATATGGGGCAAACACAATTCCATCCCCAGGCCTAGCACGTGATCATCCGATACTGGTCATAAATATGCAATACTACGTATACTACGCCTGATATAGATCATTTATTCCTGTAAGGATATTTCCGGAGAATTGGGTAGGCATGGCGCTTTGCTAGAGGCCAACCTTGTCTTGTAAATCGGTATAAACGTAGTACTTGGTACTTACGTGTTCGGATAGTCTGATGACCGAATTTACTGCCAACATATCCGTGGATCTCATGGGTCGCTTCCCAAAGATTCACTGATGACGTATGACTCGCACTCTAAATTAATCTGGGATTAATTAGAAGAGAGAGAAAGTTAATCTGGGATTAATTGCGGAGATATTTTATCTGGGATAAAATATCAATTAAAGAGAGATAACGATTAATTTGGATTTAATCGATTAATTAATAGATTTGATATATTAAACGAAATTGGATTTCGACGCGGAATTAAAATTAGATTTTAATTCGGGCGAACGAATTAATTTAAAATTAATTCGTTAACGACGTGAATAGTAATTATGCTAGGCATGATTATTTAATTAAATTAGATTTAATTATGTCGCAAAGGAAAATTCGTTAATTTGGAATTAGCGAACCCAAGCCCGGGATTATTTACGAGCGCATTCACATTTCGAATTCGAGTGTGGCACGCAAATCAAATCAAGCGTCAAATCGCTAGTCGCATCAAGCGTCAAATCACTTGTCACTTTGAGTGATGTGACTTGACAACTTGTGATTGATGTGATTGAGTGATGTGTGTGGTTGGCATTTAAAGCTTTAAATGTTTGACTTTTAAAAGCAAAAATGTTTGGTATATGTTTAAATTGATTTGAGAAATCAATTACAATTTTAAAAAAAACAACACACTTTCATCTCTCTTTTCTCTCCTTCTTCCTCTCATCTCACACGCCATTTCTTCTTTTCTTTACTGGTTTGACCGTAACAAAGAAGAAAGTGGGAAGCCAAGAGTCGCGATTTTGTGGCAAAATCGGGAGTGCTAGCACACTACGAAGTCATGCGAAGGTGATAGGGAAGTCCACCCATGAGCCGGGAATCGTTCGACGAAGCTTGGAGCTTGACAAAGTTGATCCAAAAGGCCGAAACCAGTGAGCACTGGCAGTGAACCGCCGAGCAGTCCAAGAGGCAGAAAGTGAAGTTTTTGTTGCCTCTGCGTCGCTCAACTGCTCGATGTAAGTATTCCGCAACTTCTTCGATTTGTATTCGCACATATTTCATGCTTATTATTCATCTTGGGACCTTAATAGAAACCAACACACGCAGCGTGGACATCAGCTCTCCAAGTGTCTGCTCTTGGTTCATCATGTTGTAGTTCATGATGAACCCACTCCAAGTGTCGGGGAGAGACTGCAAGATCAAATCTATAGAGGTCTCTATCTCAAAGACAATCTCTATTTGTCCAAGCTACTCCATATCGGCAATCATCTGTGTCACGTGATGTTCCACATACGTACCCTCCGACATCCGAGCACGGAAGAGCTTCTTCTCTAACTCATATCACTGCGACCTTAGGTTAGATTGGTGTAAATCGTGCAACTTCGCCAACATGTTATAGGGATCCAATCCCTTGTTTTGTCGACGGAATTGCCGAGTCATAGCAGCAAGCATAATTGACTGAGCAGTCGCGTTGTCGTCACTATATGTCTTCCAAAGATCTTGCTCGAGCAACTGATCAGAACTGGGCTTAGGCCCTAGAGGTCTCTCTATAGTATATAGAAGCCTCTCAGATCCAAGGACTATCCTTAGATTGAGTTCCCAATCAGAGAAGTTAGTGCCGTTGAAGACATTGTCTCCCATGATTATGTCACGGACACTATTCTTTCCGGTCATTTTGATCGCGATAATCTAATTATCCAACTAATAAAATAACAACATTATATTAGTCCAACTAATAAAATTATTTTGACGAAATATTTGAAAGCGCGTAAAGCTAAGTATTTGAACGAAATTGCAAATTCAATACTAGCCTCCCACTATTTTTCGGCGAGCCTCTAACCCTCTGTCGAGTACTCGGGAAACCCAGTTTCCCACTAATTCATTTCATGCTCATTTTGGCTCAATGATACCATTTGTTGGGTTTCAAGGTTTATTCCCAAGATCAAATCGAGCATAAAATGTGAATGAATAACAAAGAAGAGTGGCGGAAACACACTTACATTGATCGGTTTATGGATGCGTTGATCAACAAAATTTTCCTCCAAGATGACTTGTTGAATTCGGCCAAGGGATACCACAAGCTCCAAGCTCTCAAGTTGGTTTCCCTAACACCTTGATATGATCCTTGATGAGTGCTAGCCCTTTGAAATTTTGGCAACAAAATTTTCAATGCATTTTCTTCCAAATTCGGTGAAGATGAGAAGAAATATGGGAGAGTATTTGTTTGTCACAAATTCGGTAATGAGAGAGAAGTGATAAAGCTTATGTTTGATTTTCAAAAATCAATTTATATCTAATACCAAATGTTTGGTATAAAGTCACTCAAGCCATCACTTTGGAGTGTTGAAAAAAAGTCACCACCAACTCCACCAAAACACATCAACCAAAAGCAACTAAAGGTGACATGTGATGTGACATGCGGGCCCCACACGATTCCAAATACGAGTGGGACCGCAAACACTCCCGGGCTCAGGTTCACTAATTCTGAATTAACGAACTTCCGTTGCGACGTAATTAAATCGAATTTAATTAAATAATCATGCCTAGTAAAATTACTATTCACTTTCTAACGAATTAATTCTAAATTAACTCGTTTCCCGAATTAAAATCTAATTTTAATTTCGCGTCGAAATCTAATTTAGTTTAATATATCAAATATATTATTTTAATGATTAATTCCAAATTAATCTTTCTCTCTCTTCAAATAGTATTTTATCCCAGATAAAATCTCTCCGCAATTAATCACAGATTAATTTAGCTCGAATCATACATCATCGATGAATCTTCGGGAAGCGACCCAAGAGATCCCTGGATATGTTGGCAGTAAATTCGGTCATCGGACTATCTGAACACGTACGTACCTAGTACTACGTTTTTACCGATTTACAAGACAAGGTTGGCTTCTAGCAAAGAACCATGCCTACCCAATTCTCCAGAAATATTCTTAATGGAATATACGATCTTTATCAGGAGTAGTATACATAGTATTGCGTATTGCGATCCTATATCGGATGTCACATGCAAGGCCTGGGGCTGGTACAGTGTGTGCCCCGTACAAAGCATATATCAGATCACTAGCAACTAGTCTCTTTATTATCGGATAATCATGACCAAGTCATATTATCCCGATGGTTACAACCCTTAGAGAACAAGTTCTGTATCCCTGCGTGACCATCATCTCCATATGACTGAAGTGATACTTCTGTCTTGACATCACACCCAATACACTACAATTCTCAATACACTCAGAAGAGGCGTACACAGAACCTGTTAAAGTCCTGGACGACCAAAACCAAAGCGTATTGATTGTCGCAAGTACTAGCGATGCAAGTCTCAGGTTATGACCAAATACACCTACCCTGATGCGGACTCTCATAGACACATAGTCATACTACCAATGAGATTCCGCGAGGTCTATCCAGAGCGAAGCTGTTTTCCATACCATCAGTAAAACAAAACCTCCTACCACACTTGCATAAGTATCCAATACTTAAATATATGAGAAATATGATGTTACGCTTCCATAACACGCACAAGTACGATACTAGTATGTTCCGTATTATCGATGTCCAGTCTCGATAATACTACGACTAGGGATATTTAATGATTAAACCGTCGTGGATTGATACTGTCTCATATCATCTCAATCCGGAACTAATCATAAGGACTTTCATCATTCACACATTTAAGTAATCTAATTAGGAAATGATAAAAGGAAATTTTATTGTCACATAGTTAATTTGTACAAAACCATAATGTTTTTACAAACAGTGACGTTATGGGTCATAACTGTCCAACAACGTCTATACAGAGGATGACAGATCAAGTTAGACAACTAACAGATAACCTGAATCACATATCTCACGGAGCAAATTCAAATACTACTGAAGAAGCCTTCGAATATCCTGAGATTCATCATGACATCATAATAGTGGACGAGGCTGAGTAGTATCAAGAATCAGAGGTATCAGTTCAGGAGCCTGAACCAACAAAGTCTCAATTTGATTTTTATTATTCTTCTGACTATGACGAGGATAAAAAAGCTGAGCTATTTGTACCAACTGCACCAATAAAGGAGGATGAAACTTTCTTTCCTCCAAATGAAGATCTTGGAGCTTCCATTGCACAAATGTTTGAAGAAGATCTACCTGAGCAATAATTTCACTCAGATCAGAGGATGAAGACCTAAAAACAGACATAATTTTACATCCTCAGATTGACACTTATGGAGCATGCATTTCACCGATGACGGATGAAGAATTGAATACGAAAATTTTAAAATTCATCTGTGAAGAAAAGGTGGAGAAAAAAGCAGAGCAAATGGAGGAGAAAATGTCTAAACTTATTGAGAATCCAATGCATTCAGGCGAAACATCACTGTTTTGGGGAGTACTGATCAAAGATATCACCCAGAAGCTTGACAGAATTGAACATCCATTCCAAGTCAAGCACCATACAAGACCTCCTAATTCAAACATGAAAGCCACTTCAAGAAGACAAGTTGAAAATATCTGTGTGTTTTGCGGTACTAGTGTTGGTACTAAGCCACAATACGTAGAAGCAGTACAGGAATTGGGTCGAGTCTTAGATGTAAGGAATATGCACTTAGTATATGGCGGAGGCAATCTTGGACTAATGTGGATCGTTTCAAAGGCTGTACAAGAAGGAGGCAGTCACGTTTTGGGAATCATCCCAAAACCCTTGGCAGATGCAAATCTTATCGGACCATCAAACGTAGAGGAACTTATTGTGCCAAGTGTGTCCGAGCGACTAGTGGAAATGATTAACCGTGCTGATGCTTTTATTGCTTTGCCAGGTGGCTTGGGCACATTGGAGGAAATTTTTATAGTGTTATCTTGGGCGAACCTGAACATACACCAGAACCGCTTGGACTGTACAACGTTGATGGATTTTATGATTTTCTTTGTGTGTTTCTTGATGATGCCCAGAGAAATTGGTTCGTGTAAAAACCTTTAAAAGAACTCCTCTTCACTGCCAGAACTGCTCCGGATCTAATAGACCAAATCTTAGCCTATGAACCACAAGTTGACCAAATCATTTCAAAGATAAATTGGTCCGAAGACGATCGTGGTAAGAGGCATCCGATTAATCTGGATCTTAACCTTTAATTTCCTGTAGAATTTCAGCTAACTAGGTACTATCTTCCAAACTCTTCTTCTACTGTTTAAGACATTGGGGACAATGTCTCCTTTAGGTTTGGGGGAGGGAATTAGTTGATCAGTACCTTGTTTTTAGTTTGTGTGTTGTTCTTTTTTTTAGTCCAATTTTTTTTCGAAAAATACAAAAAAAAAAATTGAAATTTTTTCAAAAATTACAAAAATATTTTGTATTTTTGTGTTTTTATTTTGACTAAAAAGGTGAAATTGGTAGAGATAGCTGAGTAAGGAGTTTTCACTCCTGAGACGTATCTCAAACCATTTTTGAAAAAAGTTAGTTTTTGTTTATTTCATTTTAAATTATTTAATTTGTAAATTCTCCATAAAACTGACTAAAATGGATCTTCATATGCTCAGTTAGCAGATATTATCAACATGCATTGTAACATACGGACATGAGCTAAAATTGAAAAGTTTGTAATATTCAGTGCTCTAATTTAATTGGAGGAAGCATCTCAAAAAGTGATGGAGTAAAAAAAAACGTCTGAGATCCGAGTTATTAAGTCTGTAAGGGTGTTTTAACACCTAGTGCCCTAAAGCCAACTGGTTTGGGAGTCACTAGCCCAAAGCTCGCTACATGGATCAATGATGTTGCAAAAATATATATATATATATATCTGAAGTCTGAGTAATTAAGTCTGTAGGGGTGTCTTAACACCTGGTGCCCTAAAGCCAACTGGTTTGGGAGCCACCGACCCAACACTCGCTACATAGATGGAAGATATTGTATATAAATAAAAAAAATCAAAATCAAAGAAAAATTAGAAAAATCAGAAAAATTATTCCATTGCTACAAAATGTGTGAATTATGATAAAACTTTAGAATAAAAATATTATTCTCTTATCAACTGCACTTGTGATTGTTGTGGGCAAAAATGAGTTGATTAATATTTTGTTGGCTGTGTATATGGAGAATGTTAAATATAATCGGAGAATTTACTTATTCAGTAATTTAGAAAGAAACAAAACAACTAGTAACTTATGGTAGAAGTTTCACCTGATTAGTCACTAACTTCTTTATTCTCTTTTCTCTTGTCTTTTTGCTTTTGTGTGCATTAGTCTTACTTTCTTTTTACTTTTGTAAAATATTTGTGGGTATCATTGCTGTAAACCCTCACGAGACTACAACTCGTCCACTAGGGACACCTAGGGGTTTAAAGGCTTGTTGCAGACGCTAAATGCAACCATGATCCCTACGAAAGTGGCTTAGTTAAATTTTATTTTAAAGATGTTTATGTTATTTTATTTTATGTTTTGCTCGAGGACTAGCAAAATGTTAGGTTTGGGGGTGTGATGAGTGGTAATTATATCACTATTTCCCACTCATTTAACCTAATATTTTGTATAGTTTCTTGAGTTTTGTGAATATTTTGATGTGTTTTGTGTTATTTTGTAGATAAATAAAGTTTCAGGACGTTCTAGAGGTGATTTGGGACCAAAACAGTGAAAATTGGACAAATGGGCATTTTTGTAATTCTGCGCGTCGTGACGTGGAAGCCTTTGGCGTCGCGACGCCTAACGTACGCCGAAAAGTGCTAACGTGCGCTAGGTCCACAAGTCAGAATCTGAGAAATTTGACTTTGCTAACGTGCGCCGTGCCACGTGTCATCATCCTACGATGCCGACAGTCGCCATCACCACGTGTCGCCACGTGTCTGCCATATTATCATCCATATCACTAGTTGACCGAGTCAGCGTGCCACATTATCGCCACGTCATCATCAACAAATCACAGCGTGCCATGTGTCATCATTTTATGGTGCCGACAGTCTCTTTCGCCACATCAGCGCCAATTATTGGCTCACTTATCCAAAATTGACACGTGGCGGATAAGAATCTGAATCAGCCAATCACGAGCTGCCACGTGTCGCAATAATTGAGATCCCAACCACCTTGCCATGTGTCACCTTATCACCTTATCCAGAATCTGAAGCCGACGAACCAGAAGATGCCACGTCAACAATGTCCCGCATCGCGACGGCAACCCCTATTGACGCCTAAAAATTCAGCTCGATTTCAGAATTCAAAGCATGCCTTCCTTGACTTTTGTAAGGACTTTAAGGATTGAATCTTGTGTGTTTATGTTTTTGTAATTTAAATTAAGTATTTTCAATTATGAAATGTTACTTTTTCTAATAAAATTTATTTTATTTTCTTTTTGTTCTTTTATGTTTAGTAGTTAATTTACCGCTGGGGTAAAAAATTGAAACATTTAATATAATTATTTAGGTAAATCTCACTTAATTATAATTTATAAATTATAATTTAACCGGATTAATTAATATCAAACTTTATTACCGCCTATATGGTCGGTCTAAATATAAATTACTTTACCGCATATATGGCTGGTCTTTATGTGACAGATAATTACCGCCTATATGGCTGGTGTAATTGGACTAAATGGATTACCGCCTATATGGCTGGTTTTAAATATTTAACATTATTAATTCCTGAGAAAGCAGAACATAAAATAATTTATATTTTATAATAAGTGAGATTCCTAGATAAGAAATATTAAATGTGGATCCTCTAACCCCATCATTTTATTTTATTATAGGGAAGTGATGAAACACAATATTAATAGGCTTAATAATTGATTTAATTATTTATTGGGTAATTCTTTAGTTTGTTTATTGAGTCTTAAGTTTAATGCTTCTTGTTGTCTGATCACCAACAAGATTGATATGGTAAACTTAAAATGAACTAGACATAGGGATTTTAGGTTTCAGCCTTAGACTTAATAGCCCACGATCTTCCTTGAGGATAGATAACCCTTTAATAGATTTCCTTACAGGATAGACATATACCTGTCGGGCGGGGGTAGTCATAATTGGAACTTAATCTTAATGAATCCAGGTAATTTGGTTGACATAGACATATGGTTCAATTGGGTTATACTGGGTACTTGCATCTGACCATCGACAGAGGCTTTTGCATATTTTCGTGTTCCAGGTTAGTAAACTGATTTATTACACATAGATAAGAGAATCAATTCATATTTATAATAATATTGTGTGGAGTCACGACCCTAGATCCTTGAGTCTTTTGTTTTATTTTCCTTACTATTTTCTTTTGAGTCTGTTTTTATTTTATTTTGCAAAACCATATTCAACCAACCAAAAGCAATCATTCTCTTCTCCACTTAATTAG
Source organism: Zanthoxylum bungeanum (assembly GCA_019454045.1). Classification (NCBI taxonomy): domain Eukaryota; kingdom Viridiplantae; phylum Streptophyta; class Magnoliopsida; order Sapindales; family Rutaceae; genus Zanthoxylum; species Zanthoxylum bungeanum. The sequence goes on from SKCR01031867.1 coordinate 12,711, forward strand.
ATACTTGTAAATAAATAGTATCAATAATTAATAACAATATTAGGAATTAAGTCCTCGTGGGATCGATATTTTTACACTACTTGAACGATATGTGCGCTTGCGTTATACGTGTGTGTTTATATCCGTCATCAGCAGCTCGGGAACAAGACCCTCATCTCAATTCAGGAACAAGACCCTCATCAGTAACGGTTCGAAAATGGACCATCACATGAGTAACGGTTCGGAAATGGGCCATCTCACAGTAACGGTTCGGAAATGGACCATCTCATCAGTAACGGTTCGGAAATGGACCATCTCATCAGTAACGGTTCGGAAATGGACCATCACATCAGTGACGCCTCGGAAATGAGGTTTAACATGCCGGAAATGGCGCTCCGGAAATGAAGCACGGTTCGGAAATGGACCATCACACCAGCGACACCTCGGAGATGAGGTTTAGCATGCCGGAAATGGAGCATGGAGCATGGTTCAGAAATGGAGCATGGTTCAGAAATGGACCACCATCACATCAGCGAAGCCTCGGAAATGAGGTTTAGCATGCCGAAAATGGCGCTCCAAAAATGGAGCATGGTTCGAAAATGGACCACCATCACATCAGCGACGCCTCGGAAATGAGGTTTAGCATGCCGAAAATGGCTCTCCATAAAAAGCACGGTTCGGAAATGGACCACCATCACATCAGCGACGCCTCGGAAATGAGGTTTAGCATGCCGAAAATGGCACTCCAGAAATGGAGCACGGTTCGGAAATGGACCACCATCACATCAGCGACGCCTCAGAAATGAGGTTTAGCATGCCAGAACTGGTGCTCCGGAAATGGAGCATTGTTCGGAAATGGACCACAATCTCAACTCGATAACGGTTCAGAAATGAATCACCTCATATCAGCTGAGTCCGGTAGTGATTCCTAGAGATCGCAACATCTTGCAGAGATGAACCTTGGGGGTCGAAGCACCTCGCCACCACATCAACTCAGTTCGAAGCAACTGCAAGTCAGATAGCAGCTGGCGAACCAGGTAAGTAAAAATGCATGCGTAACTTTGATAGGATTGTCACTGTCACACACTGCAAAAGTCCCATCAAAGTGGGGGAGACTGTAGGCACTGCATTTTTGCATAAGACCCGATGATGAGCCTCATATGGAGGCACTACCTTTAAGTTGCGGAAGTTGCGGGAAACAGACGTCGGAATGGGAAATTCAAGAAATAAACACCTTACCGGATTTAATTCGTTTGTTTAGCCTCTGGTTCGCTCGATTAATCTGTGTTTTAACTGTTAGACTTGGCCCAAAAATCCCCACATCCCACACCAAACCACACACCAAGCCCACCAAAGAGCCATCCCATACGCCCAGCCTCCAAGCCCAATCCAAAATAATTAAAATATTTAAAACACATGTCTAAATTAAATCAAATTCCCCTTCCTAAATTAAATAAATCACATTCCAAATTAAATAAAACACATGCCTAAATTAAATAAATCAAATCAAATCTCCTTCCTAAAATAAATAAATCCCCTTCCTAAACTAAATAAATCACCTTCTTAAATTAAATAAATCATTTCCTTATAACAAACTAATTAAAAATATTCCCAATGATCACACAATCTTCATTTCCTACCCATACAAAGACAACCCTAACCTACTCTTATAAAAAGACACACAAACAAAACCTTTAAACGGAGAGAGAGCTGACCATTCATAACACAACCCAAATAACACAAACTGACCAAACAAAAAAACCCTAGTAATCTCTATCTCTCTCAACTCTCCCTCACGCCTTATCTCTCTCTCCTTCACCTTAAACACATCAACCAACCCATGCCTAAAGACACTCGGCCATAGCAAATAAACCCCTCAAAATAAAACCCTAAACTAATCTAACTAACGACAAACAAAGAAGCACATACACGGCAGCCACTAACAAAAAAAGGTGCACCTCTCTCACTTCAATTCACTCAGCAGCCCTCGTATCTCTCCCTCATTCACGAAATAATAAACCCTAATCACACAAGTCCCACCATAAACAGCCCTCTCACTTCAATTCACTTAGCAGCCCTCGTGTCTCTCTCTCATTCACGAAATCAACCAACACAGACCACTGACCGTGAACAACAACAACCCTCATAACTAAACATAAACACCCCATTTACCGATCAAACAAATCAACTCATAAACCTTGAAAATAGCCCCTTAAAACACCCCAAAATAGTGAATAAAACACCCCAAAAAAGTCCAAGAAATTGACCAAATAGTGCAAAATCACCCTTGAAAACAGTCCATAAACCCCATAAAACAGTCCCTGAAAACAGTGCCAAAACAGAGACAAAAACAACAGTGAAACTGAATCAGAAAGCGGAGAAAATAGTGAGCAAAACGGCAACCAAACCAGCGAACTGGAAAAGTTGTGGAACGTTAACCCTTCCGACGACCACATAACGCACTTCCAAGAAGCGACTAATAAGGTAAGACTTGAGGGCACCCTTTGTTATATTTTATTTTGTCGTCCTGGAAACGGCATGCTCGGTTGGACGTGGAATACGTCCAACCGGGTATGCAAAGTCCTATATTGAAAATGGCCGAGTTCTTTGGCCACATATTTATTTTTTCGCATTTATTTTGCATTATTAGTCTTTTTTTATTTCTCATTTAATTTCCGTTTATTGTTATTTTATTATTCCGCATTTGTTTTGTTCTCTTCGGTTATTTATGGTCATATGCGTTATCATGTTTCATGTATGTCAATATTGGGTTAGTGATTGAGTGTTTCTTCTCGTGGTATATCGGATGGAAACCCATACATAAATTCTGTAGCCGAATCCGAATGGACGGTAGTGCGGTCTGTACTTGGGATACAACTCCACATACCGCTTGGGGAAACACTCATGCATGTGTTTATGTGATTATATATGTCATTTTTTTGATCGCGTTCGAACGCGTTATCAAACGCTACACGAACGTATGCATTATGCCTCAGCCCGTTCGAACGCGTTATCAAACGCTACTCGAACGCATACATTCGGGTTTATCTCGTTCGAACGCATTTTCGAACGCTACTCGAACGCGTGCATTCTGTTTACCATTTGAACGCGTTTACGAACGCTACACGAATGCGCACACACTGGACAGATTCTTTCCTCATGTTTCATGCATGTTTTCCTCTTTGGTTATTCCTTTCTGCCTCATGTGCTTAAATATTTCTTCTTTAATGTAGTATGCTTCCATTGTTTCTATTAATGTTCATGGGTATGCAAACTTGTGTGTTGATTAAATTATCTTGCATGTACTGCATAAGACTTGGTTATACTATTGCATAAATCTTTTCATTACAAATTGGCATAAGTAAGGGACCATTCCAAACCCAACGGTTTGAGGTCTTCCCTTGCGAGGGGTGTGTGCGGCCTTAAATCATTTCCCAGTTCACACTGGGTGGCGAGTCCATTTATTCTCCGGTTTTATCCCCGCGGGCTACTCTGTACTCCCGACCGGGTCACGAGCCTGGAACAGCGTCGCCGATTTCTGTGTCCTACATATTTCTTTTGGGTGCTGCCTCCAACAAATTAGAGAACTGAATATTACAGAAATTTCACTTACAACTCATGATCATATGTTACCATGTATGTTGATAATATCTGTCAAATGAGCATATGAAAATCAAATTTAAATAATTTTATGGAGAATTCATAAATTTAAATAATTTAAAAGGGAAGGAACAAAAATAACTTTCTAAGAAATAACATAAAACAAAAATATTTTTTTATATTTGAAATTTTTTACACACAAATAAATAATTTAAAAAAATAAAAAAGCATTATAGTCAACTATCCATTCTCCCCAACCAAATTGATACATGTTCCCCAATGTCTGAATAATAATAAGTAATGTTTAGAAGACATCACTTGATTAGTGTGGTATTAATAATTGAATCTACAACACTGCTACTAAAAAGAAAGGTTATAACTTAAAATAATAAAAGAAAATCAAAATAGTAAATTGAAATGTAGTTGTGATTGTGGCTCACATCTTCCCATGATTTTACGTCCAGTAACGGCTTCAACGCCCTCTATGGGTCAAGTATATGCTTACAATCCAATTTTCTTTTAAATTGGCAAACATGATCTTTTAAAGTCAGATTTCCGAGACTATAATTTAGTAAGTTTTTTTTTTTTTTTTTTTTTTTACAAAATACGAAAAACAACAAAGAAAAATATATATATTTTTAAAAAACACAGAAAACAACATAAAGGTGAAAAATATTATAATGTTAAATTATTACTCTATTTATTAAATTTTATTCTCTGGCAGCGGCGCCAAAAACTTGACACACTCATAAGTGGTTCTTTACTCTCAAGAATAAGAGTGTCGAAGTAAGAAAATAACCTGGTAAGTCCGGGGTCAATCCACAGGGAATAAATTTAATAGGATAAAAAAATAATTCAACTAATAAAATAAAATACTAGGATTAGGGGATCCACTCTTAATAATTCAAAAATAAATAATTTTTAATTTTTATAAAATATATATTATAATTATTTTCCAATCAATTTATTTCATGATTATTAGATATTAATTATACCAACACATGTAATTTGTCATGTCGATAATTAGTCTTGCCAAGGTACTAAATATGCCAAAACATGTGGAACCGTATTGTCTATAACCAATCTAGATTTTTAATAGTCTACTCTCTCATATTTATGGGATTAAAGTATTATATATGCCAATCTGAGACTGTTTACAGCTAGTCAAGTATTCTCTATAAATTGAAAAGAGTACAAATTTATCTGGGAAATAAACACACCTTATAAAATTTAATATAAATAAAAAATAATCTATATTTTCATACCACTAGCTTCACCTTTTATCCCAATATGATACAAATTAGCATAACAATGTATAAATAAAAAATATTCATAATTTTATTAATAAAAGAAAAATAAATTATAAAAGAAAAAATACATATAAGAGCTCATCCCATAAAATTTCAAGAGAGATCCATGAGATTTTTGCTGAGGAGAATGAGAGGTGGCCAGCTCTATTTATAGTAAGAGGTGCTCACCTCTTATTTTGCAAATTGTAAGACTTTGCAATTTGCAAGATTGGAAAGAAATTTTTTTTTTTGTTTTTTATTTTTTGCTTTTGTTTTTGACTATTTTGTTTTTTTTATTTTATATATTTTTGTCTTTTTGTTTTGTAATAATAATAATAATAATAATAATAATAATAATAATAATAATAACAACAACAATAATACATGTGTAGCTTAATATATTATAAGCTCATTTTATTACAAATCTAAACACGATGAATGTTTTCCCAGTCCGATTTGAATCTAGTTGTCACGCTCTTTTCGGATTTCTGGGTCCTAGAGTTCATATTTCATATTCATTTTTCCTGTTGAGCTTCCAAAGCAGTATTTTTCCTACACAATAAATAAAAATCATAATAAAATATATATAAAATATAAATTCAATTGTTGTTTCATTAATGTGCTAAATTAAGGGGATTAATGAAACTACAAGTGTAAAATGATTAATTTTTCTTTTAATAAATGTTCACTTTTTAGTGTTCATCAAATGGGACTACCGGTGTCTAACACTCAACCACAATTTGCATCTAAGGCTAATAAGATGTCAATAATAGGAAAAATACAAAGCGTACATGGGTTCCTGCTTTTCCTTTCAGCTCTGGACAATCATGTTTCCAGTATCCAGACTTCTGGCAATGTAGACATGCATCACGAGCTACACACGGTCTTGTAGTTTGTTTCTTGGAGTCTTTTTTTCTTATTTCCCATTTTAATCTTCTTAGAATTCCTAGAAGTCTTTGAAGAGCTTGTTCCACCATTGAGGTATAAAGTTGGATTCCCTTTCTTCAAATCATGTCCCGTGCGGGCGTTACATGTTGTGAAGCTCTTCACAAGTAGCTCGCATCGAATGCATCACTAAGCCAATATATTTACCAGGTAAAAAAGACAAAATCATAATTCAACCTAGCCTTTCATCTGTCATAATATCATGTCATTCCAAATATTGAATCTGTCCAATCATGTTCAAAACATAAATGCTAACCAATCCTTCATCCTTGAGCATAGCATGGAACAATTCCTTAGACTTTCGATGTATCTAAAATCTTGATTTATTTCGAACAACTCATTGGGTGTTCTCATAATGCTCCAAGCATTTGGTATATTTATGTACTATCTAAGCAAATCAGGAACAATTTTGATAGACATTGGATTGAGCTTCACATAGGTCAATCGTTCTGACTCCAAGATAAGGCGATTGTTCATCTCATCCTCTAAGTAGTTCAAAGATCCTTTCAGTTTATTGGAATCCAAAAGTAGCACTAATGGATTTGCGACAGCCTTTTACAAGATAAAAATTAAACACTAGTAGAATATTTTCATTTCAATATAAAAATACTAATACGATTATTTTTAAATATATTAGTGTCGTCCATTAATTTATGTAATTTCATAATCTCCCTTAACGGGAAAATAGAAATTTGACAATCAAATTTCATAGCAGGAAGTGGATCCTATGATATTTACTACAGCCTCACGATAATAACGGCATTGACCATCATAAACTCATTAGGTATACCTCAAAGGTCAATCATATGCATGCGACTCCTAAGTTTGGCCTTAAATCGTTTCTTATCCTCACAACAATGACGATATTGGATTAAGTTGTGTTCCAGGTGTATACATGTCAATCTGCACTAATGAATCAGAGTCTGGAAAAATAAAAATGGGAGAAAACCAGGTCCTACGCATGGTGCGCACCTAGCGCGCTACATATAGTGTACGCTGCATGCAACATGCGTTTTTTATTTAAAAAAAAACCTTATACACTTTTAAAACACCCAAAAATAATTTTAACATCAAAACCAACAACAACACATGCTATACAATATATATATATATATATAATATATAATATATATATATATATATATATATATTCTAAATATATATATGTTTTTCTTTGAATCAAAATACAAACTAAAATAGAATCATGTTAGGGTTGGTGCTCGGAGTGCCAATCCAGATCGTATTTATGTCTGATTCATGAATACGAGCAATTCTATTTTCCATAATATTATTAATTTAATGGTAGCACCCTTGTCTATTATACGCTTATTCAATCTAATTAAGATTAGATATCTTATTATAATTAGATCGAAACTAAATCTGGTTTGGTGATACATGTATATTAGACAAAGACCCTTGGATTTACAATATAGTGCGCAGTTACAACGTAATTTGTAATTGACATTGGGAAGCAAACTATTAGATGTATATCCTTAAATAAAGTTCTTGGTCAAGATTTACTGGCACGGGTCGGTTAGTAAAATCCACTGAGACCAGTACATGTCGTATATCATGACTTGGTCCGATTGTTTATCCCAATGAACTATGAGTCTCGCGAGACTCGTATAGACATGTAGGTGTTTATTTGATAGACACTGAACGACTCACTGAAGGTTTCCTAATAGATGGTACACCAACGTCAATAGGAACTCTCTCGAGTTGAACGAGCATAGTGGTCCTTCGACTTGAGATAACACAAGCCTAGCATGTGACATCTGATACTTGATCATATTATGCAATACTTTGTATACTACGCCTGATACAGATTATATATTCTTCATTGAATATTTCTGGAGAATTGGGTAGGCACGATACTTTGCTAGAAGCCAACCATGTCTTGTAAATTGGTAAGAACGTGGTACCGGGTACGCACGTGTTCGGATAGTCCGATGACCGTGTTTACTGCCAACATATCTAGTGATCTCTTGGGTCGCTTCCCAAAGATTCACCGATGACATTTGACTTGAACAGAAATAACATGGGATTAATTATGAGAGAGAAAATTAATCTGGGATTAATTACGGCACAAATTTTATCTGGGATTAAATTCGTCTAGAAGAGAGAACGCGATTAATTTGGAATTAATGGGCAAAGTAAATTTAATAGTTAAAATGGATTTTACTATTTAATTTATTTAACTGGGCTAAAATAATATATCGGATATATTAATTGAAATTGGATTTCAATACAGAATTAAAATTGGATTTTAATTCAAGTGAACGAATTAATTTGGAATTAATTCGTAAGCGACTTTCATAATAATTTTGCGAGGTATTATTATTTAATTAAATTGGATTTAATTATTAAGTGACGGAAAATTCGTTTAGTCGGATTAAACGAACCGGGCCCAAAGTGTGTTGTGTAAGCCAACTTGAATTTGGAATTCAAAATTGGGTGGGACCCATAACTCACATCACATGTCTAATTGTGATGGTGGTAGTTGGCAATAGTGTTTTTGGATCTTTTAAACACACAACATAAAAAGTCAACACAACTTATGAATTTAGTTTGGAACTATTCATTCTCTTTTTTTTCCTCCATATTGTCGAACACTCTCTCTTCTTGGGGAAAATTTTGTTGCAAAAATTTCAAGCATAGCTAGCGCTTTGGGAGTCTTTGAAGGTGATAGGGAAACTCATCCTTGAGTTTGAAACTCAACATTAAGCTTGGAGCTTCCATTACAACAAAGAAAGTTTTGAAACTTCTCATCCAATCAATGTAAGTATTCCGCAACTTACTCGTTAAATTCACACTACAAATCACGTTTAGAGATCCCGTGGCATATGTAGGACACTAACATCTTGAGTGTTGGTGAGCTCTTGAGGGCCATTAGTATGCGATACACATTAAGATGTGTATAAGATACCATGGATTGGCACTAGAACAAGTGGGAGAAATTATTAGGGTTGGTACTCGGAGTGCCAATCCGGATCGTATTTATGTCCGATTCATGAATACGAGCAATTCTATTTTCCATAATATTACTTAATTTAATGGTAGCACCCTTGTCTTTTATACACTTATTCGATCTAATTAAGATTAGATATCTGATAATAATTAGATCGAAACTAAATCTGGTTTGGTGATACGTGTATATTAGACAAAGACCCTGGGATTTATAATGTAATGCGCAGTTACAACGTAGTTTGTAATTGACATTGGGAAGCACACTATTAGATGTATATCCTTAAATAAAGTTCCTGGTCAAGATTTACTGACACGGGTCGGTTAGTAAAATCCACTGAGACTAGTACATGTCGTATATCGTGACTTGGTCAATGGTTTATCCCAATGAACCATAAGTCTCGGGATACTCATATAGTCATGTAGGTGTTTATTTAATAGACACTGAATGACTCACTGAAGGTTTCCTAATAGATGGTACACCAACGTTAATAGGAACCTTCTCGAGTTGAGCGAGCATAGTGGTCTTTCGACTTGAGATACCACAGAGGGATATATAAGTTATCATCCACACTTTGATGGTAGTCATGTCACCGATCTATTTAGATCAGACCTCCGCCTATTCCTTAGGTGTGGATTGATGCTCATGATGTCCAGTGCATATCAAGATAAGATCATACAGTCCTGTGTAGAGGGCATAATTTCCGAGTGTTATTTTGAGATCGTAAATTGAAAGTCGACTGTATTATACCGAACGGATTTGATGTTTTCATCTATATCCCAGGTATAATACGGATAGCCTGTGACAAATGGATTATATGTATGCAATGATCTTGGTTTGCATAGTTTAGCGAGATTATTTGTGGTCGTCATAATCAATGAGTGGGTGGATTATGGACACGAAATTGGATTTCGTGACGGATAAACCTAAACTTAGAGAGTCCCACAATATGAAGTGTACTCGTTGAGCACTTGGGCAACTCGATATGAATAATACGGATTATTCGTAATACTTCACCGGATTAAATGAGTAAATTCGGATCGTTTAATCGCTTAAACGATAACACATGCAATTAGGGGATTTTGGTTAATCCTAACTATTGTGTATTTATATTTGATACATAATACGATTAGATACACATTAATTATTCGTCAAATGAGATTTTGACACATGCCATAAATATATGTATTTGTTATTTATTATAAATAAAAATACATATATAATAATAATTATATTAATTAATTGTTTGGATATTTAATTGTTAAATATTTGAATTATTAATTAATAAACTTTTTCCAAAAAGGTTATGGAATTTGTCCAATTATTATTGGTCAACATGGCATGTATTTATTAAGCTAAATGTGTGACAATTTGATTGGCCACTTAAATGCTTATTATTAACTTAATTTGATTAAATTTATAAAATCCCCATTTTATCCTCCTAAAAGTCGGTCAACACAATTTTAAAAAAGTGAAATTTTTTTCTCTCTCTCTTGTTCATTCTCCATTGCCGTGAACTCCAAAAGAAATGGGTTTCAATGTTCCTTTGATGATTCAAAGAAAAATGAAGGAAAAAACACAAGAAAAGCTTAGGAATTTGAAGATTAAAAGATAATCTTTAGTCTTAAGTTTGGAAATTTGATTTCTTATTCTTCTATTCTTAGAATAGTTCTAGGGTTTCTTTACATGTTTATAATTTGGGGCTTTTCTGGTTTTATGGATGAATTGGAAGAGTTTGAAGCATGTGTGGAGTGTATTGGAAAGAATTATTGTAATTAGTTTTCAATTTCATCATTAGATGATGAGTTGCTATTCTAGAGTGTTATGAACACTCTTGTGGTACCTATAATTGTTCTTGGGTTGTTCATATTTGGTGACTTTGGTTGGTATCTTGATTAATTTGATTAATCTTGAAAATTTGGATTCAAAGCATGAAAATTGGATTTTTTTCGGTTTCTTGATCATATATGTTAAAACCGGAAATTTTGTTATGAATTTGATGTCATATGAACGTAATGGACGTGTTTTGGGAGTTGTAACAATTTCCGGAAAGTGTTTTGGAGTTGAAATAAGTGAAAACGGCAAAAAACGGCGTTATTGGGTGACTTTTGAGTCAACTGGGTGATGGCTGCCCAAACAGTGAATCTGTCACTGTTCGTACAGCCCATGAACTGCCCTGACACTATTGGGGCTGACCTGGGTAGTCCCCATAAGTGTCGGGTGGTCGGTTCGGTCAAAAACGTGTTTTGCGTCATTTTGCGGAAAAACAGTTTTCGTAAAAGTTTCACGATATTTCAACCTTATTTATGTTGATATTTGATATTGAATAAATAGGTTTAGGTGAAATATGAATAAATTATTCATATTAGATAATGAATAATTTATTCGTTAATTTGAAAAAGTTTTAAATTACGATTTCGCCCGAACCGCGCTTCCGCTGCGCCCATCGCCTAAAACCCTAACAAAAATGATATCAGAACGGGTCTGATGCTTCATCCATTATATTAATCATGCTTGATATTTGATATGTAATCCAATTTTATTGGTCGTACATGCATGTAATCTATATATATTTCTTGACTTTTCGGTTCTACGCTAACGAAAATGTAACGGAAATTTAATGGTTAAATTAAGTTATAATTTCTATAGGTAGAATTGAATTGTTTAGAAAATGATTTAGATTAAAATTCTGCATTTGATGTAGAGTATTACTTCTTGCGGAAATCCCCACTTTTAAATATGGTTGTAAAGTAACGTGTATTGGATACATGTTTCTTGGTCCGTCTTGTTAGTACAGTTTATTGGTATCTTTCTATAACTGCATCCGAGATCGTGCCAAAGCTGTGAGGGTGTAGGTTATAGGATTATTATCCATACCGGTTGTATATTGATATTAGACAAATTCAAGTGAAAGTGGAAATCCTGAACGTGCCAAAGCTGTCAGGACTACATCGGTAGCTTGAGTTTGTCATTGACAAGTGAAGCCTTGATACGCCTCCTTGTGAATGTGCCAAAGCTATCATAACGAGAAACGGTCAGGACCAAAATCAGGAGTCATTGGTGAGTGATTGACAATGGGTTGTCTACCTAATGAATATACGTAAGCGAGATCGTGCCAAAGCTATGAGTCGAAATATATTCATGGGATCATACTCTCACTATGGAATTCAATTTAATTATTGAATTCCCGTTGTCCATTGGGGATTACGGTATTACGTAAAGTAGTGGGAGACACTGCTGGGTTTAAAATCCATAACTTAAGCAGTATGTAATATTTTGGAAAATTCTGCTTTGTTTTCTTTTCATTCTATATTGTTTATAGATTTATACTTCTAATCTAATGCATTTATATTTCTTGAATATATATTTTCCGACTTTACTTATGGTTGCGTAATTCTAGAATAGGTTCTAGAAAGACAGTAGACTTAGATATTGTTAGATTAGTTGAGACCATCGGGAACTGTTGTTCCGATTTCCTTGTAAATCAAGATGGTTTGTGACTTAGTTACTAAGTCACGATTAGGTAATCTAAATAGATATCTATTTTATGATATAACTGTCTAAAGAGAATTATTTCTTATGAGAAAGAATTGACACGAATCAATTCATGTCTTGAGATTCTTGACTGGCATTAAGAAAACCCTTTTAGTAGTTGTTTATCTTTTAATGACGTTCCTTCGCTTTTAGTGACTTTTAGAAGTCACGTGTTTGACACAGTTTGCTAATCAATTATTTGCAATTTTTGTGAATAATTGAACGCAAATTATAAAGCTAAAGAAATGAGATAGGTATAGTTGTGTACAGAGAATATTGATTCTCCCAATACGACAACTATATGTATTGGATACCGGATCTCCCGTCTAGTTATTTAAAATAATGTTTAATAACTATTTTGATATTTGATATCAGAACTTGTGACTATTGGATAGTTACTTGTTCTATATAAACAGTTGTTACATATTTTAAGATGACTAGTAGTGTCATTAATGAAAGATGAACATTAAGAAAATATTCGGTAAACTAAATAACTTAGAACTGTGCTTTATGAGATTTTATCATAAAAGCATTAGATGCTTATTTCGTATGGTAAATGATGGTCTGATATGAGATCACACCATGTATCATTATCCATTTAATGAGTATTGTATTCAGGATGTGATTGAATCTAATTTAACCAATGATCGTCATTGGACCACAAATTTATTAGACTAATACATTGGATGTATGTAGTTTAATGAATTAGAAATTACCTTAGATAGTTTTCTCTACTTCGTAAATTAGTTAATGAATTGTCATGTCTTAGTTGTATGTTTCTACAAGAATATATATTGAACGTCTTGAATGGTTCGAGAACTTTCAATATGTTTTTTGATGAAACGTGGATAGAATATTTTGAAAGGTTCAAAGATATTCTATTTTGAAGTGATGGAAACTATATCTTCAAAATTCATCATGAGTCTTTGAATTGTTCGAAGATGTTTGATATGATCAAACACATGAATTCAAGTCAATTAGTTCTAAAGTTATTTAATGAATGTGATTCTTACTCAATATAAAACTTATGCGATTCCATTTTGATGGAATTGGTCAGTGGGAGTTATCGAATCTTATATGATTTGATCCGTTGATATTGAGTGTTACCGAATTGGTTTTCAATACTCTTGGGGTTATGCTCCAGTAACATTAATTCATCTCTTTAATTAAGGTTCCATTTGTTTCTACAATTACATATATGATATGTATAGTAGAAAATTCAAATCTTGAAAAGTTTGAGATTTGAAACTTTCTTTTGTATAATAATTATATAATTGAAAGTACTTACGCCTTGGAGGTATAAGTAAAAGTTTATCAGTTATTCTATTTAATAGAATATTGATTATATTTGATAGAATATCTTTTCTATGATCCCGAGTAATAGAATTGTTTTACTACTTGGTGTGTAACATCGGATGTTAACGATTGTAGAAAAGACTTGACTTATTGAAGTCAAATGTGAGAATGATAAACTGTAATGGAACTACATAAATAATTAGATGAAAAGACCATTGGACATCTTCCGTATAAGTTTAATAAGATGTCAGAATCATTTACAAAGTATTTGATACTTAATGATTCTGTTGTTTTCTTATCGAAGAAAATTATCCTATAACTTATAGTTGGAGCGATATTTGATATCGTTTTCAGAAATTAGCATTGAACCATAGATCTAGGATTATTCATTGCTTACCACGATCAAGTTTTGAACTTGATTAAGCTTTCGTTATGAATCGTTCATAAAATGTGCAAATTGTTTGCGCTGCAAAAGCAAGGTAAGCTTGATAAAGGTTTAACCTTTATAGTATGACAGTGAGGAAGGTTATCCTCAGTAGTCTATTGTAGATTCTGAGAATACCTATCTCTGGTCGCACTAATTGAACAGTTAAAGATTTGTTGGTAAATATTGATATTGAACTATGTATTTTGGCTAAAGAATGCAAAATGGCGTTCTTGAGTGATTTCTTCGAATGAGAGATCCGTTGTGATTTTTTTGTTTGAAGAATTCATTCTAGAATGGCCATAGAGTTTATATTCTGGTAAGATCACAGTTTGATATATTGGCTTATAAAGCCTATTGTAGACTCAGATAAGCTTTCCGGAAATCTGTATTTTATATTTTTGATAATGTCAGACTGTCTGATTTTATCAAAACATAGAGAATACATATATGTCAGAAGGGTCAGTGGGAGCGTACAAATTTCTTTCTAGTATTATATATCTTAAGTCTTCTTTTCTCCGTAGAAGCAGTGTGAGTAGTCTCTGATATATTTTATATAAAGTTTTATATATGATATAGAACTAAGAGACTTGTGCGATACTCCCATTAGTTGCATATTAGATATGATCTAATAAAGGACACAGTAATTCTATCTGTATGACAGTTAGTATAACTGTTTGACAGTTAACGTGTCTTTTAAATATAGTATTAATCTTTCATAAAGGATGATTCCTTTATCGAAAGATAGATTGATTAGAATGTCTAATCAATCTTATGCATCATAGGATGATGGCGTAATGAATACTATATTATGTGCGATTAAAAATATCAATTTAATCGTAATTGTTACGAGTTATTTTGATATGCAATAGACCATATGATGGATCTTGGAACATGTTCTTTGTGATATTTGAGATATTAAGAACGAGTTTCTCATTCATGGAGAATTTAGTCTGCAACCATAAGGTCAGATTAGTTTTGATTCTAATTATGATATTAGATGGTCTATGTCATATAAAGTCATAAAATATGCAGTGAGAGTGTCACTGTTGATTCTACTGAATTAGTGGAATCAGTTGCAACTTTTGAAGTATTAACTTAGGAAGTTGCATAATGACCCTATAGATTAGAAGTTTTCATATTAGTGTAGTGTTTACGGTTGTCTCATAGTATTTGGATTTGATCTCCAAATACATAGATAACTCAGTAGCTAAAGCATAATACTAATATAGCGTCTGAGTCATATTGATGTGGAATTTGGATTCTTCAAAATATGAATGATGATGGCTAAGGAAAACGGTTGGGTTTGTTGGACAGACTCGATTTGTTAAATCAGGCTTACTTGTTGTTGCCTACCTCTTGTATTGGACAATTATGACCCATAACATCACTATTTGTAAAAGACATGGTGCTCTTTGTAAAAATTAACTATGTGACAAAGGAAATTGCTCTTTTATCATTTTGTAATTGGATTACTTTGATATACAAATGATAAAAGTCCATATGATTAGTACCAGATTAATAAGATATGAGACAATATTAATCCACGAAAGGTTTAATCATTAAATATCCCTAGTCGTAGTATTATCGAGACTAGACATCGAAAATTCGGAATAGGCTAGTATTACACTTGTGCGCGTTATATAAGCTTAACGACATAGTTCTCATATATTTAAGTATTAGATACTTATGCAAGTGTGATAGGAGGTTCTGTTAGCCTTTGGACCGGGAACAGCTTCGCTCTGGATAGACCCCTCAGAATCTCATGGTAGTATGACAATGTGTCTATGGGAATCCGAATCAGGGTAGGTGTATGTTGTCTTAACCTGAGACTTGCATCGCTAATACTTGCGACAATCAATATACTTTGGTTTTGGTCGTCCGGAGCTTTAACAGGTTCTGTGCACACCTCTTCTGGTTATACTGAGAATCGTAGTGTATTGGGTGTGATGTCAAGATGGAAGTATCATTTCAGTCATATGGAGATGATGATCATGTAGGGATACAGAACTAGTACTCTTAAATATTGCAGCTATCGGGATAGTATGACTAGGTCATGATTATCCGATTACAAAGACTAGTTGCTAGTGATCCGATATATGCTTCGTACGGGGCAGACACAATTCCAGCCCCAGGCATAATATGTGACATCCGATACTGGATCGTATTACACAATACTTTTTATACTACGCCTGATACAGATTATATATTCTTCGTTGAATATTTCTAGAGAATTGGGTAGGCACGGTGTTTTGTTAGAAGCCAACCATGTCTTGTAAATTGGTAATAACGTGGTACCTTTGGTCGCTTCCCAAAGATTCACCGATGACATTTGACTCGAACAGAATTAATATGAGATTAATTATGAGAGAGAAAATTAATCTAGGATTAATTACGGTAAGAATTTTATCTGGGATTAAATTCGTCTAAAAGAGAGAACGCGATTAATTTGGAATTAATCGGCAAAATAAATTTAAAAGTTAAAATGGATTTTACTATTTAATTTATTTAACTGGGCTAAAATAATATATCAGATATATTAATTGAAATTGGATTTCAATACGGAATTAAAATTGGATTTTAATTCAAGTGACGAATTAATTTGGAATTAATTCGTAAGCGACTTTCATAATAATTTTGAGAGGCATTATTATTTAATTAAATTGGATTTAATTATTAAGCGACAGAAAATTTGTTTAGTCGGATTAAATGAACCGGGCCCAAAGTGTGTTGTGTAAGCCAACTTGAATTTGGAATTCAAAATTAGGTAGGACCCACAACTCACATCACATGTCTAATTGTGATGGTGGTAGTTGGCAATAGTGTTTTTGGATCTTTTAAACACACAACACAAAAATTCAACACAACTTATGAATTTAGTTTGGAACTATTCATTCTCTTCTTTTTCCTCCATATTGCCAAACATTATCTCTTCTTGGGGAAATTTTTGTTGCAAATATTTCAAACATAGCTAGCACTTTGGGAGTCTTTGAAGGTGATAGGGAAACTCATCCTTGAGTTTGAAACTCAACATTAAGCTTGGAGCTTCCATTACAACAAAGAAAGTTTTGAAACTTCTCATCCAATCAATGTAAGTATTCTGCAACTTACTAGTTAAATTCACACTACAAATCACGTTTAGAGATCTTGTGGCATGTGTAGAACACTAACATCTTGAGTGTTGGTGAGCTCTTGAGGGCCATGAGTATGCGATACACATTAAGATGTGTATATGATACCATGGATTGGCACTAGAACAAGTGGGAGAAATTATGAGGGTTGATACTCGGAGTGCAAATCCGGATCGTATTTATGTCTGATTCATGAATATGAGAAATTCTATTTTCCATAATATTACTTAATTTAATGGTAGCACCCTTGAATTTTATACACTTATTCGATCTAATTAAGATTAGATATCTGATTATAATTAGATCGAAACTAAATCCGGTTTGGTGATACGTGTATATTGGACAAAGACCCTAGGATTTACAATGTAGTGCGAAGTTACAACGTAGTTTGTAATTGACATTGGGTAGCACACTATTAGATGTATATCTTTAAATAAAGTTTCTGGTCAAGATTTACTGACACGGGTCGGTTAGTAAAATCCACTGAGACCAGTACATGTCGTATATCGTGACTTGGTCCGATGGTTTATCCCAATGAACCATGAGTCTCAGGAGACTCGTATAGACATGCAGGTGTTTATTTAATAGACACTGAATGACTCACTGAAGGTTTCCTAATATATGGTACACCAACATCAATAGGAACCTTCTCAAGTTGAGCGAGCATAATGGTCCTTCGACTTGAGATACCATAGAGGGATATATGAGTTATCATCCACACTTTGATGGCAGTCACATCACCGATCTATTTAGACCAGACCTCCGTCTATTTATTGGGTGTGGACTGATGCTCATGATGTTGGACAATTATGACCCATAGCGTCACTATTTGTACAGATCATTGTGTTGTTGTAAAAATTAACTATGTGACAAAGGAGATTGCACTCTTATCATTTGTGATTAGATCACCTAGATGTATAAATGATAGGAGGTCCTTATGATTTGTTCCTGGATTGAGAATGATATGAGACAGTATCAGTCCACGAAGGATAAATCATTAAATATCCCTAGTCAGAGTATTATCGAGATTGGACATCATTAAATACGTAAAAGACTAGTATTGCACTTGTGCGCGTTGTGAGGGCACAACGACATAGTTCTCATATATTTGGGTATAGGATACTCATACAAGTGTAATAGGAGGTTGTGTTCTACCGATGGTATGGGAAACAGCTTCGCTCTGGATAAGACCCCCTCAGAATTCCATTGGTAGTATGACTATGTGTCTATGGAAGTCCGAAATCAGGGTAGGTGTATTTGGTCTTAACCTGAGACTTGCACCGCTAATACTTGTGACAATCAATTTACTTTGGTTGCGGTCGTCCAGGGCTTTAACAGGTTCTGTGTACGCCAATGCTGGGTATATTGAGAATCGTAGTGTGTTGGGTGTGATGTCAAGATGGAAGTGTCACTCCAGTCATATGGAGATGATGGTCACGTAGGATACGAGACTGGTTCTCTTAAATGCTGCAGCTATCGGGATAAAATGACAAGGTCAGGTTTATCCGATTATAGAGACTAGTCACCAGACATCCGACATGTGCTTCGTACGGGGCAGACACAATTCCAGCCCCAGGCCTAGCACGTGATCATTCGATACTGGACAGAAATACGCAATACTACGTATATTGCGCCTGATATAGATCATTTATTCCTGTAAGGATATTTCCGGAGAATTGGGTAGGTATGGCGTTTTCCTAGAGGCCAACCTTGTCTTGTAAATCGGTATAAACTTAGTACGAGGTACTTACGTGTTCGGATAGTCTGACGACCGAATTTACTGCCAACATATCCGGGGATCTCATGGGTCGCTTCCCAAATATTCACTGATGACTTATGACTCGCACTCTAAATTAATCAGGGATTAATTAGAAGAGAGAGAAAATTAATCTGGGATTAATTGCGGAGATATTTTATCTGGGATAAAATATCAATTAAAGAGAGATAACGATTAATTTGGAATTAATCGAGAAATTAATATATTTGATATATTAAACGAAATTGGATTTCGACGCGGAATTGAAATTTGATTTTAATTCGGGCGAACGAATTAATTTAGAATTAATTCATTAGCGACGTGAATAGTGATTTCGCTAGGCGTAATCATTTTATAACGACGCAACGGAAAATTCGTTAATTTGGAATTAGCGAACCCGAGCCCGAGATTATTTACGAGCGCATTCGCATTTCGAATTCGAGTGCGGCATGTAAGTCAAATCAAGCATCAAATCATTAGTCGCATCAAGCGTCAAATCATTTGTCACTTTGAGTGATGTGACTTGACAACTTGTGATTGATGTGATTGAGTGATGTTGGTGGTTAGAGCCATTATGGCTTGACTTTTGAAATCCAAATTCATGGCAAATGCATTTGAAATTCAAATGTGTGTATTTAATACACAAATTTGGAACCAACAAAGATAACTCTATCTTCTCTCTTTCTCTCTACTCTTCACGCCTAAGGGGCATATTTTATGTTTTTCTGGTTGAGAAACCGTGAGCAGTGGGAAGCTTAGAGTGGGATTTTGTGGCAAAATCACAAGTGCTAGCACACTTATGAGACATGCGAAGGTGATAGGGAAGTCCACCCATGAGCTGGGAACCATTCGACGAAGCTTGGAGCTTGACGAAGGACCAAAACCGAGCCAAACTAGTGAGCTTCACATAGTTCACAGTCGTGAGCAGTAGATGGGCAGAAAGTGAATTTTGTTCGTCGCGCTTCGCTCAACCGATCGATGTGAGTATTCCGCAACTTCTTCAATTTATATTCGCATAAATTTCATGCTTATTATTGATCTTGGGACCTTAATAGAAACCAACATTGGCATCTAGACCAAGGTTTGAACATGAAAAAGTTTAGGGTTTAAAATTTGGGTAATTTGTATTTGAGCATGATTTGAATAAATTGGATGTTTGAGTATGCTTAATACATGTTGAATTGAAGTTTGATTGGATCAATTTCAAGAAAATTGATTTGGAATAATTTTCCCCAAAATTGGATGTTGGCCGAATGGTTGGTGATCCTATATGTCTTGGTGATTTTGATTTTTGATTCATTAGATGTGTTGGAAATCATTAAGGAATGTTTATTTAATGTTGAATTTAATTTAATTGGATTGGATTTGTAATTTGGCATAATAAACCCTAAAATTTGAGAGTATGAAGCCCTTATTATCTTGGTGATTTTTATTTCGTTGATCATTGGATGACTTGAAACGATTGAGGAATGTGATTTAATGTCGATTGTGGAATTAATTGGATTGAATTCGAATCGGACACAAAAGCCCCTCCATTGCCGAGAATGATAAAGCATGTTTGGGTTTGATTTTAATTAAATTGTGTTGGACATGATTTAATATTAAAGAGCATGATTAATTAGGCTAATTGATGTTTTAGAAATGTTAATTGGGTAATTAATTGTGTAATACACTTTGGTTAATTAAATATGAAATTTGGAAATTTTTGTGTTTAATTAATTGGGCCTTAAAATTGGATTTGGGCTTTAATGTTGTAAATGGGCTTATTGGGCTTTGTTGTACAAAGTTGGGTTTAGGCAAATTGGATTGGATCCAATTGGGCCCAAAACCGCCTCCATAAAGCCCAAATGCGACTTAATGGACCTTTAAAGTTTAATTGGACCTAATGGGCCAAGATTGATTTCTGGGCTTATGGAGTAATTCCCGGATTGAATTTTGGTTATTCGGTTTGAACCGAGTTAACCAAAAGTCCACGCCTTAAGAAATTAATTAAAAGCCCATTGGACTTTAATTAAATTGACGTTGGACGTTAATCGGGCTTTGAGACCCGTAACGATTAAATTTGGAATTTAAGTCGTAAAAGTTCATTATTAAAGTGTAGTATTTAATTTGGAATTAAATAGTGAATTAGAATTGAATGCATATTAAATTGGATTTAATTATGTAGTTTAATTTAATTCAAGAATTCGTACTTTGAGTACTTATTCGCACAAACGAGTTTGACTCGAGCAAAATCAAATCGTTGTTTGAACATTGGATGATCACTAATTATCAGATTAATTAATTTGATTAGATTGATTGATAACATGCTTGTGTGAATACATGGTTGCGATGCATGAATAATGTATATCGGATGGATATTAGATGAGTGGGACAATTTTAGAAATTGTTGTAATAAATTTGATTTATTAATTGGACCTACGTGTCCAGCCTTATACCTCCTCATTCTTTGTATTATATTCTCACCTATTCCCCTCAATGTAAATGAGGTTTCTTTAGAAGTGTAGTGTAAAGGGTAGAAGTAAATACATGTGCTAGCGGGAGAGAGAAATGGATAGATTTGGTCTAGGATCAATGTGTAAAGTATCCATCCGCATATCATTATTATTTTTTCATATGCACTTTATTATGTGTTTAGAATGCATGTTTAAGGGTGTATGATGATGAGACCTTAACAAAGATAATAAATTGGTTGCCAATTTGCACTCGAAAAACCCTCAAACAATATTAAGCGTTTTTCCTTCCATTGAGTGATTCTCACTCAAGATCCGAGACTGGCATTGGCTTATTGGCCAAAGTCAATGCCTTTGTCCGTCGAGGATGTGTTTGAATCACGAAGGCTTTGTTCCATATTGGTGTCTTGTCCAAGTTGTGGTTTGTTGGCCAAAGTCAAGACCACTTCTTGTCCATCGATATTGATTACGAAGCTTTCCATGGTCAATGGGTCGCGCTTAACTGGGATCACTAAGTTTGTTGTGCCAAAGCCAAGGCTTAGTTGATTCAGAGGAAAAATGTTAGGTAATACATTGGATGTATTGGCATATATAAGATATATGTTTCGGACTTGGATGTCCCCCTACCGGATCTAGGAATTGGATTGGATCCAATTGATCTTAGAGATCTACCTAGTTAATTATCATACAATTTGTTGGCCAAAGTCAAGATTGTGTGATATTTAACGGGATCCTAGCCCACTAGGAAACGCGGTTTCCCGAGTACTCGACAGAGGGTTAGAGGCTCACCGAA
This sequence comes from Zanthoxylum bungeanum, assembly GCA_019454045.1. Lineage (NCBI taxonomy): Eukaryota > Viridiplantae > Streptophyta > Magnoliopsida > Sapindales > Rutaceae > Zanthoxylum > Zanthoxylum bungeanum. Next base: position 34,876 of record SKCR01031867.1, read on the forward strand.
AAATAATGGGAGGCAAGAATTGAATTTGCAATATTCGTTTAATTACTTGCCATACGCGCTCAATCAAATATCAAATCGTCACAGAAATTAAATGTTAGTTGGACTAATATTTAAATTGTTATTTTAATAAATAGTTGGACTATATATTCAAACTATTCATTTATAGTTGATTTTATAATTGTATTATAGTAATCAATATAATTGGTTTTAATCTATTAAATTATAGTTGATTAAATAGTTGGACTATTGTAATCATTATAATAAATAGTACCAAAATTGTTGATTAAATAGTTGGACTATTAGAGTCAAGATGTAATTGAAAGATTGACATTTAAAACATAATCCTAGGGAAAATGTATTTAAATGGTTTAATTTTCAAATTGGGAATAAATTTCAGGATGGTCCTGGAAAAATAATAAGTTACTTTATTTGATAAAATATCATATTATGCCTAAGCCCGGAGTTAAGCAAATAGTAGAGCATAATCTTTGGAAGATTTATGTGATGATAACTTAAGTGCTTAATCCATTATACTTACCGCAGTAGAATCCTTAGTTTCTTAATCGAAACCAAGGATTAGATCCTTAAAGTATGATATTGAAATTGAAGAATCTTCATAAATCTATACTTAGAGTTTAGAAGTACTAAAATTGCAATAGTAAAATCTTGGAGAGTTAATGACTATTCTCAATGAGATGAAGTCAAACTTTGCAATTAGGCAAGTAGCGCAAGGCGCACCTTACTTTGATGTTCTAGAAGGCCAAGGCTTGGCCAAAGGCTTCTGGAATATGAAAAGGGTAAAGGCAAAATCATTATAATCTTCTAGGAAGATAAATGACAGATCCCAAAATGTCTGCCTAAATGTGGCAAACGGGATCGCGGAAGCATGACTGCCGTTTGGACAAAGTAGACATGAAGGAATTGAAGACGAGCAAGGCTCTGACTTCAAATATATTTTTCATCATTATGTTCACTACTAGTATTAAAATTGGATTTTAGATACTTAGTGTGGTACATAAATATATTGATGTTCAGAATCTGTTTTGAACAGGATACTGACTTCAATAGAGATTTATTCAGCGAATTGAAAACGGGACGAATGTCGCTGTTTTAACCGTAGATACCTAAGTTTAGGAACTGCCTTCGGGTGTGTACTTAAATTAGGAAACTGTTATAATGTAACTAGTTTGACTAGAAAGATTATCTCTATATCAGTGTATAACCCGCTGCGGGTGTACCTTTATATTCTAGAACACTAAAATATTTTATTATATAAAGATGATATTGAGATATACACATTAGATGTGAATAACATAATTTATATTTTGAATATAAATATATCTCAAACATATAAAATGACAAACAACTAGCTCAAACTGATTTGATCAGAAGAAACTTAATTGTGGCATTGTTGTCTGGGACACAATTAAACAAGACACGTATATCCACACTTTCGAAGAGTGGGTACTAGGACTAATTTGATTCCAATCAAATAAAGTCTACGAATCTAGTTTATTGGGCAAAGTGCCTAAAACACCTTTACTTGGTAAAAGTGTAACTGCCACCAATCTGTTAGCCCTAGTTCATAGTGAAGCAAGTGGGCCCGTGTCTAGCTAGGCTAGATGTGGACATAAATATTTCGTGACCTTTACGGATGTGGCATCGCGTTATGGTTATGTGTTTCTTTTGAAACACAAATCAGAAACTTTTACATTTTCGACACGAAAATAGATAAACAGATCGGCTATAGTATTATACCATCACGGTAAGACCGTAATGGAAAATACTTAAGCAATAAGTTTCTATTATACTTGAAAGAGTAAAGTATTCTTTCAAATGATGACTCCTCCCGGAACACGTCAGATTGACGGTGTGTCCGAACTGAGTAACCGAATTATGTCAGACATGATTAAGGTTAATCATGAGTCGCTCTGAGCTGTCATTTCCTTTAACGGATAAGCATTAACAGTGCATAACTTATTTTGAATAAGGTTCCATTAAAATCTGTTTGACAGATTTCATATTAGATATGAACGGAAAAGGAACCGGGTTTCTCATTCCTAATAATTTGGGTATGCTAGGCATGTGTTTGGATGATACCAAACTAGAACCCAAATTGGATAAGTGCCAATTGTAGGTTATCCTAGGGATACCATAAGTATTGTACTTATACAACTCGCAAGAGAACAATTAGATTGTTGCTCACCATGCGGTTTTCCTAAGAGGAATACCGATATGTAGTGGTAAGTGGGAGGATAGTAAAACTCGATGAAAATCGGAGAAATACTATTCCAGGCATCGAATCCTTAATGGAACACAAATAGTTCATCAAGGATGAAACTATTCCAATAATCTTCGAATACACAAGAACCGCGTATGTCGGAGAGAGTTAGAAAACAACATGGGGTATGGGTTTCTGATCTCACCTCATAAAGATGTATATCTTATTGAGGTATACCAACTGACTACGTATGAGGAAGTGATACAGGGTATAAAGCTAGGCTTTTAGCTGAAGGTATCGTTATTAACATTGTGTTGATTACAATTCAACCTTTTACCTGTTGCCACGGTAAATCCTTTTGGATAATGCTTGCTAAAGCTGCATGTTTCATTTATGAAATATGTCAGCTTAACGGGAAAATCGCTTTCCTGAAAAGGATACCTTTTGGAGGATGTTTATAACATCCTATCGGTTTTATCGTACCAAAACTAGCAAACGAGGTTTGCGGGTTATTCGATCCATGTTTGGATTGAAGCAATCATAGGTTCTTGGAATTGTCGTTTTGATGTAATCATAATGGAGTATGATTTAATTCAAAACGAAATGATCCTTGTGTATATAAGAGGTTTAGTGGGAGCGCACTGACAGTGGCTGTCCTAAATAAATAATGATAATATGTCATTTCTTGGAAATGAAATTCCCATATAATAATAATCGGTGAAAGCTTGGCTTTCGAGAAAACTCTCCGAGAACTCGTACATTAAAAAATGTACGCGACCTGATGTCTCATACGCTTTGAGCATATGGATTCACAAATAGGCCAATCTATGTGATAGTCACTGGATTGATGTTAAGAACATACTTAGTATCTTAGAGAACTAAGGATGCTGTCTTAGTCTAAGGAGATGGAGAACTTGAAGTGACTGGGATCACTGTTGCAAGTTTCCTAAACCGATAAAGATGACCACAAGTAGCAAACGGTACTATACAGTTTGAATAACGGTACAGTGAGCTGGAAATCTTCCAATCAAGATACTGTTACCGAATAAACAACATATGCGGGTTATTGCTGCAGCTGAAGTGGCAATAGAAGCCTTCTGGGTCGATAAACAAATCTATTTAGATTAGATATAATTCTGTTAGCAGCTGAGCTAGGCTCGAGCACAAGCTAAAGAATTAATGGCCTCATCAACGATCTAGATAAATACTTCGACTATTCATCTAATTCGTTCTAATCATACATCGTGGCGATGTGATGATCGTATAAATCGCATCAGACAATAATCATGCAAATCCGCTGACGAAAGCATTTTCTCAGCAGTTTAAGCCAACCGTACATAGTTCGGGTGTAAGACACTCGAGTGATTGGCTATAGGCCAAGTGGGAGATTGTTGGACAATTATGACCCATAGCATCAATATTTGTACAGATCATTGTGTTGTTGTATAAATTAACTATGTGACAAAGGAGATTGCACTCTTATCATTTGTGATTAGATCACCTAGATGTATAAATGATAGGAGGTCCTTATGATTTGTTCCTGGATTGAGAATGATATGAGACAGTATCAGTCCACGAAGGATAAATCATTAAATATCCCTAGTCAGAGTATTATCGAGATTGGACATCATTAAATACGTAAAAGACTAGTATTGCACTTGTGCGCGTTGTGAGGGCACAACGACATAGTTCTCATATATTTGGGTATAGGATACTCATACAAGTGTAATAGGAGGTTGTGTTCTACCGATGGTATGGGAAACAGCTTCGCTCTGGATAAGACCCCCTCAGAATTCCATTGGTAGTATGACTATGTGTCTATGGAAGTCCGAAATCAGGGTAGGTGTATTTGGTCTTAACCTGAGACTTGCACCGCTAATACTTGTGACAATCAATTTACTTTGGTTGCGGTCGTCCAGGGTTTTAACAGGTTCTGTGTACGCCAATGCTGGGTATATTGAGAATCGTAGTGTGTTGGGTGTGATGTCAAGATGGAAGTGTCATTCCAGTCATATGGAGATGATGGTCACGTAGGATACGGGACTGGTTCTCTTAAATGCTGAAGCTATCGGGATAAAATGACAGGGTCAGGTTTATCCGATTATAGAGACTAGTCACCAGACATCTGACATGTGCTTCGTACGGGGCAGACACAATTCCAGCCCCAGGCCTAGCACGTGATCATTCGATACTAGACATAAATACGCAATACTACGTATACTGCCACTGATATAGATCCTTTATTCCTGTAAGGATATTTCCGGAGAATTAGGTAGGCATGGCACTTTGCTAGAGGCCAACCTTGTCCTGTAAATCGGTATAAACGTAGTACGAGGTACTTACGTGTTCGGATAGTCCGACGACCGAATTTACTGCCAACATATCCGGGGATCTCATGGGTCGCTTCCCAAAGATTCACCGATGACTTATGACTCGCACTATAAATTAATCTGGGATTAATTAGAAGAGAGAGAAAATTAATCTGGGATTAATTGCAGAGATATTTTATCTGGGTTAAAATATCAATTAAAGAGAGATAACGATTAATTTGGAATTAATCGAGAAATTAATATTATTGATATATTAAACGAAATTGGATTTCGACGCGGAATTAAAATTAGATTTTAATTCGGGCGAACGAATTAATTTTGAATTAATTCGTTAGCGACATGAATAGTGATTTCACTATGCGTAATCATTTAACAACGACGCAACGGAAAATTCGTTAATTTGGAATTAGCGAACCCGAGCCCGAGATTATTTGCGAGCGCATTCGCATTTCAAATTCGAGTGCGGCACGCAAGTTAAATCAAGCGTCAAATCATTAGTCGCATCAAGCATCAAATCACTTGTCACTTTGAGTGATGTGACTTGACAACTTGTGATTGATGTGATTGAGTGATGTTGGTGGTTGGAGCCATTATGGCTTGACTTTTGAAATCCAAATTCATGGCAAATGCATTTGAAATTCAAATGTGTGTATTTAATACACAAATTTGGAACCAACAAAGATAACTCTATCTTCTCTCTTTCTCTCTACTCTTCACGCCTAAGGGGCATATTTTATGTTTTTCTGGTTGAGAAACCTTGAGCAGTGGGAAGCTTAGAGTGGGATTTTGTGGCAAAATCACAAGTGCTAGCACACTTACGAGACATGCGAAGGTGATAGGGAAGTCCACCCATGAGCCGGGAACCATTCGACGAAGCTTGGAGCTTGACGAATGACCAAAATCGAGCCAAACCAGTGAGCTTCACACAGCTCACTGCCGTGAGCAGTAGATGGGTAGAAAGTGAATTTTGTTCGTCGCGTGTCGCTCAACCGATCGATGTGAGTATTCCGCAACTTCTTCGATTTGTTTCGCATAAATTTCATGCTTATTATTGATCTTGGGACCTTAATAGAAACCAACACATGATATCAGTGCATATCAAGATAGGATCTGTCAGTCCTGTGTACAAGGCATAGGCATACTCACGTGTTTACAATCTAGTAAATCCATGGCCGTGGTACAACTTCGGAAATTAGTTCCGAGTGTTATTTTGAGATCGTAAATTGAAAGTCGACTGTATTATACCGAACAGATTTGACGTTTTCATCTATATCCCATATATAATACGGATAGCCCGTGTTGGAGGGATTATACGTATGCAATGACCTCGGCTTGCATAGTTTAGCGAGATTATCTGTGGTCGTCATAATCCATAAGTGGGTGGATTATGGACACGAAATTGGATTTCGTGATGGATAAAGCTAAACTTAGAGAGTCTCACAATATGAAGTGTACTCGTTGAGCACTTGGGCAACTCGATATGAATAATACGGATTATTCGTAATACTTCACCGGATTAAATGAGTTAATTCAGATCGTTTAATCGGTTAAACGATAACACATGCAATTAGGGGATTTTGGTCAATCCTAATTATTGTGTATTTGTATTTGATACATAATACGATTAGATACAGATTAATTATTTCATCAAATGAGATTTTGACAGATACCATAAATATATGTATTTGTTATTTATTATAAATAAAAATACATATATAATAATAATTACATTAATTAATTGCTTGGATATTTAATTATTAAATATTTGAATTATTAATTAATAAACTTTTTCCATAAAGGTTATGGAATTTGTCCGATTATTATTGGTCAACATGACATGTATTTATTAAGCTAAATGTGTGACAATTTGATTGGCCACTTAAATGTTTATTATTAATTTAATTTGATTAAATTTACAAAATCATAATTTTATCCTCCTAAAAGTCGGTCAACACAATTAAAAAAAAGGGAAAAATTTGTTTTCTCTCTCTTGTTCATTCTCCATTGCTGTGAACTCCAAACGAAATGGGTTTCAATGTTCCTTTGATGATTCAAAGAAAAGTGAAGGAAAAAACACAAGAAAAGCTTAGGAATTTGAAGATTAAAAGATAATCTTTAGTCATCTTAAGTTTGGAAATTTGATTTCTTATTCTCGTGTTCTTAGAATAATTCTAGGGTTTCTTTAATTGTTTAGAATTTGGGGCTTTGTTGTTTTATGGATGAATTGGAAGAGTTTGAAGCATGTGTGAAGTGTATTGGAAAGAATTATTGTAATTAGTTTCCAATTTTATCATTAGATGATGAGTTACTATTCTAGAGTTTTATGACCATTCTTATGGCACCTATAATTATTCTTGGGTTGTTCATAGTTGGTGACTTTGGTTGGTTTCTTGATTAATTTGATTAATCTTGAAAATTTGGATTTAAAGCATGAAAATTGGTAATTTTCGGTTTCCTGATTAGATCTGTTAAAACTAGAAATGTTGTGATGAATTTGATGTCATATGAATGTAATGGATGTGTTTTGGGAGTTGGAACAATTGCCAGAAAGTGTTTCAGAGTTGAAATAAGCGAAAACGACCAAAAACAGCGTTACCGGGTGACTTTTGAGTCAACCGGGTGATGGCTGCCCAAACAGTGAATCCGTCACTGTTCAGACAGTCCATGAACTGTCCTGACACTATTGGGGCGGACCTGGGCAGTCCCCATAAATGTCGGGTGGTCGGTTCGGTCAAAAACGTGTTTTGCGTCATTTTACGGAAAAATATTTTCGTAAAAGTTTCGCGATGTTTCAACCTTATTTATGTTGATATTTGATATTGTATAAATAGGTTTAGGTGAAATATGAATAAATTATTCATATTAGATATTGAATAATTTATTCGGTAATTTGAAAAAGTTTTAAATTACGATTTTTGCCCGAACCGCGCTTTCGCTGCGCCCATCGCCCAAAACCCCAACAAATCCTACAATGAAGTGAATCATTAACAATTCTAGGTCACTCAAAGGTGGTCAAATAATTCTAGAATGGTAGTCGTAACTCCAAGCTATCATCTAGAGTTCTAAACTCTAATTTTATGTTTAATGTCCAATATGAACGTTTTGACCCAATCACAAACATATTGTGTTTATACTTCCAAAGCATTCATACACAATTTATTAGCCTAGTTTCAACTTCAAGCAATGTTATTATGTATCCAATAAATAATACATTATTATATGTTTCACTAATGAAAACATAGCTTTAGAGAAGATCATACTTACCAAGTAAGCTTGGTTTCAAGATTTAATTTTCTTCTCCTTGTTGAAATGTTGTAGAGAACTTCCAAAGCTTCTTTCACAAAAACTTTACTTAGGCTAATATTTCTTTTAGCTTGCTTGCTTATCTTTCTCAAGCTTAAGCTTAGTTTTCTCAAGCTTAATTAAAATCTTGCTCAAGCTTGCCTTTTATAATGAAACTTCTATAATTCTTAATTAATAAAAGTTCTAATCAAATTTTTCCAATTTGTCTAAATATGTCTAATTAGGTATAACTAATCACTTTTGTCTACCACTTTGATTTAATCCAATTAAATCTAGATAAAGTTTAACCAATTGATTAGTTCATTGTCTACCACTTTGATTTAATCCAAATAAATCAAACCAAACACACCTGCTATTACATAATTTGTAATTACCAAAATATGCTCCAATGGTAGAGATATTTATGAAATTATAACAAAGTCCTTGTGTGATTTTGGATTAATCCAATTAATTCAATTGGGTCAAAATAAATAATTAATTTGATTCAATAATATTTAATTATTTTAATTGATTATTATAATAGAAAATATTATGTATTATCAACATTATCGGCTACTCAAGTGCTGAACGAGTACACTTCATATTGTGGGACTCTCTTAGTTCAGACACATTTGTCATATAAGCCTAGCTTATATGTACATAATTCGGCAACCTCTAAATTCACGAAGATCACGAACGACCTTTCTGAACTATACAAGTCGAGGTCATCACATATGTTTAACAATTCATCTGTCGTAGGCTATCTGAGTTTTGCTTAGGAAATATAGATTACATCGTCAAGTTTTCGAGACGTACATCTCACAGTGTCGACATGTCCATGATTATTTACAACTAATCAGAACACAATTTCTGATATATGTGATCAACCCCTCGGTGATCGGCTTTGGCCAAAGTCTTAAAAATTGTGACTTACTCACATGGATACCTAAACTCTTTATGGTACACATACGGGCCGACAGAGCCTATCTTGATACGCACTTGATTAACGAGTGTATCGGTCCACACCTAACGTACATCTAGCGATCAGACCATGAAAGGTCTTTGACATATATGGCATCAAAGTGTGGAGGATCACACACAAAATCAATGTTATCCTATAGTCAAATGATCACATATGCTACTCGACTTGAGGAGATTCCTATTGATAGTGGTGTGTACTTATTAGGGGTGTTCACGAGTCGGGTCGAGTCGATTTTTTTTGAAATTTTGTGATATCCGATCGAGTCAGGTCACGGAAGTCGGGTCGTGGGTCGGGTCACGCGAAGGTGGAACCCGATCGGGTTCAGGTCATTAAAAAATAATTTTTTTTAATAAATTAATTATTTTGAAATATAAATATTAGTTATTTTATGTCCCAAAAATTATCATTTATATAAAGTTTTAATACAAAAAAGTAATAAACAAATGAAATAATAGTAAATATTTTAAAAATAATAATAATTTTTTTAGAAAAATAATAAAAATATTATAGGGTCGGGTCGGGTTGGGTTTTAGTATCAAACTCGTTGCCCAACTCGAAAATTTCGGGTCGGGTTGAAATTTTACAATTTTTTTTAACCTGCGCGGGTCGGGTCGGGTCACGTCGGGTCAGGTCATGGGTTGACCTGACCCTATGAACACCCCTAGTACTTACAACTATTAGGAATCACTTGTGAGTCATTCAGTGTTCGCTCCAACGAATACCCACATGTCCTTATGAGCTTCCATTGCTCATGGAACATTGGGTTAAACCATTGGAACTCCAATTCCAATATACGACATGTGCTAATCTTATAGGTTATAGGAATTCGACCGTATTCCAAAACCAACGACTTGAATATTTACTTTAAGAATAATTTATAATAGTAATAGTGTAATACTATCCCAATGTCGGACCACCCAGTGTCTAGTATTACTACATGACTATTCTAAGGTCGATGTCATTCACAACATATTAATATATCAAACTAATATGCATAATGACATTATTATTAACAATGTTGAAATGAAAATGTAGTTATTTTATTAATAATTAATAAAATATCATGTACAATACATTATTCGAATTGGCACTCCAAGCACCAACTCCAACAGAATTATCAAGTGAAAGAGATTCCTAAGAAAATTTGGGTAAAAATGAAGATTTCTTCCCAATTACTTCAGAATGCCTCAATCCTAAAAGGATTGATGAGACTGCACTTCAGTGTAGGTCTTCTTAAATGGTGAAGTCATTTTCATGCATTTTATATGTGTGCATTGTTGGTGTTTACTAAGGTCCCAAGATCATTAAACAAGCATGAATCAAGTGTGGATATAAATCAACGAAGTTGTGGAATACTCACATCCATCGGTTGAGCGACGTGGAGACGAACAAAAACTGATTTTCTGCCTCATTGGACTGCTCGGCAGTGGCAGATTTTTGCTCCTCATTTTCGGCTCCATCTTCAAGAATCCAAGATCCAAACTTCTTCAAATGATTCCCGGCTCATGGGTGGACTTCCCTATCACCTTCGCATGTCTCTCGGAGTGCTAGCTCTCTTGATTTTTGCCACAAAAATAAAGCAATTGTGCTTCCCTTTCTCTCGGCTTTTACCAAACCAGTGAAGAGATTTTTCAGCCCCTTAGGCGTGTAGAAGAAGAGAGAAAATAGAAGAGAGAGAGTTGTGTTTTTTGTAATGGAATTAAGTGTATCAAATACAAAAATTTGAAAGTCAAATACCATTAATAAAATAATATTAAATGTCTTTCAAGCCATCAAATGCTTTCCATCAACTCCCATCAAGTCACATCTATCAATCAAGTTGTCAAGTCACATCACTCAAAGTGACAAGTGATTTGACGCTTGATGCGACTAATGATTTGACGCTTGATTTGACTTGCGTGCCGCACTCGAATTCAAAATGCGAATGCGCTCCCAAACAATCCCGGGCTCGGGTTTGCTAATTCCAAATTAACGAATTTTCCGTTGCGACGTAATTAAATGATTACGCCTAGCGAAATCACTATTGACGTCGCTAACGAATTAATTCTAAATTAATTCGTTCGCCCGTATTAAAATCTAATTTTAATTCCGCGTCGAAATCCAATTTCGTTTAATATATCGAATATATTCATTTAATCGATTGATTCCAAATTAATCATTATCTCTCTTTAATTGATATTTTATCCCAGATAAAATATCTCCGCAATTAATCCGAAATTAATTTTCTCTCACATCTAATTAATCCCAGATTAATTAAAAGTGTGAGTCATACGTCATCACTGAATCTTCGGGAAGCGACCCATGAGATCCCCGGATATGTTGGCAGTAAATTCGGTCGTCGGACTATCCGAACACGTAAGTACCTAGTACTACGCTTGTACCGATTTACAAGACAAGGTTGGCTTCTAGCAAAGCGCCATGCCTACCCAAATCTCCAGAAATATCCTTACAGGAATAAAAGATCTATATCAGGCGTAATATATGTAGTATTGCATATTTCTGTCCAGTATTGGATGATCACGTGCTAGGCCTGGGGCTGGAATTGTGTCTGCCCCGTACGAAGCACATGTCGGATGTCTGGTAACTAGTCTCTATAATTGGATAAACCTGACCTTGTCATTTTATCCCGATGACTGCAGTACTTAAGAGTACTAGTACCGTATCATACGTGACCATCATCTCCATATGACTGGAGTGACACTTTCGTCTTGACATCACACCCAACACACTACGATTCTCAATATACCCAGCATAGGCGTACACAGAACCTGTTAAATCCCTGGACAACCGCAACCAAAGTATATTGATTGTCGCAAGTATTAGCGGTGCAAGTCTCAGGTTAAGACCAAATACACCTACCCTGATTTCGGACTTCCATGGACACATAGTCATACTACCAATGGAATTCCGATGGGGTCTATCCAGAGTGAAGTTGTTTCCCGTACCATCGGTAAAACACAACCTCCTATTACACTTGCATGAGTATCATATACCCAAATATATGAGAACTATGCCGTTATGCCCTCACAACGCGCACAAGTGTAATACTAGTCTTTTACGCTTTCATCGATGTCCAATCTCGATAATACTCTGACTAGGGATATTTAATGATTAATCCTTCGTGGACTGATATTGTCTCATATCATTCTCAATCCAGGAACTAATCATATGGATCTCCTATCATTTATACATCTAGGTGATCTAATCACAAATGATAAGAGTGCAATCTCCTTTGTCACATAGTTAATTTGTACAACAACACCATGATCTGTACAAATAGTGACGCTATGGGTCATAATTGTCCAACAATCTCCCACTTCGCCTATAGCCAGTCACTCGAGTGTCTTACACCCGAACTATATACGGTTGGCTCAAACTGCTGAGGAAAGGCTTTCGTCAACGGATTTGCATGATTATCGTCTGATGCGATTTATACGATCATCACATCGCCACGATGTATGATCCGAATGAATCAGATGAATAGTCGAAGTATGTATCTGGATCGTTGATGAGACCATTAATTCTTTAGCCTGTGCTGACGCCTAGCTCAGCAGCTAACAGAACTATATTTAATCTAATTAGATTTTGTATCGACCCAGAAGGCTTCAATTGCTGCCTCAGCTGCAACAATAACCCGCATTTGTTGTTTATTCGGTAATAGTATCTTGTTTGGAAGATTTCCAGCTCATTGTTCCGTTATTCAAACTGTATAGTACCGTTTGTGACTTATAGTCGTCTTATCGGTTTAGGAAACTGGCTAAAGTGATCCCAGTCATTTCAAGTTCTCATTCTCCATAGATTAAGACAGCATCCTTAGTTCTCTAAGATACTAACGGATGTTCCTAACATCAATCCAGTGACTATCACTTGGATTGGCCTGTTTGTGAATCCATATGCTCAAAGCGTATGAGACATAATGTCACGTACATTTTTCAATGTACGATTTCTTGGAGAGTTTTAACAACTTAATCTATCCCAGTAGATCTTTATTCCTTGAATAAAGGTTGTTTTCTCCCAAGAATTCTACTGAGAATTTTATCGAAAGCCAAGCTTTCACCGATTGTTTTTATGGGAATATCATTTCCAAGAAATGACACATTATCATTATTAAAAGGACATCGATTGTCAGTGCGCTCCCACTAACCCTCTTATATACACAAGAATCATTTCGTTTTGAATTAAATCATAAACCATTATGATTACATCAAAACGACAATTCCAAGAACCTATGCTTGCTTCAATCCAAACATGGATCGAATAACCTGCAAACCTTATTTGCTAGTTATTGTACGACAAATCCGACATGATGTTGTAAACATTCTCCAAAAGGTTTCCTTTTAAGGAAAGCGATTTTGTCGTTCCAGCTACCATATTTCATAAATGAAACATGCAGCTTAAGCAAGCATTATCCAAATGGATTTACCATGGCAACAGGTAAAAGGTTGAATCGTAATCAACACAATGTTGATAATGATACATTTCCGTTAAAAGCCTAGCTTTATATGTTGGTATGTTGTCATCCATGTATGTCTTCCTAGAAGACTTATGAAGTACCAATGGCACAATGTCTTGCGGTACATCAACTAGTATCTAAACTTGGTTGATATACATGGAATCCAATTCGGATATCATGGCACTTTTCCATAATAGGGAGTCGATACCTTGTATCACTTCCTCATACGTAGTCAGTTGGTATACCTCAATAAGATAGACATCTTTATGAGGTGAGATCAGAAACCCATACCCCAGGTTGTTTTCTGACTCTCTCCGACTAACGCGGTTTTTGTGTATTCGAAGATTATGGTATAGTTTCATCCTTGATGTACTATTTATGTTCCATTAAGATTCGATGCCTTGAATAGTTTTACTCCGATTTTCATCGCGTTTTACTATCCTCCCACTTACCACTGCATATCGGTATTCTTCTTAGGAAAACCGCATGGTGAGCAATAATCTAATTGTTCTCTGATGAGATGTATAAATACTATACTTTGGTATCCCTAGGATAACCTTCAATTAGCACTTATCGAATTTGGGTTCTAGTTTGGTATCATCCAAATATATGCCTAGCATACCCAAATTTTCAGGAATGCGAAACCCGGTTTCTTTTCCCGTTCATATCAAATATGATATCTGTCAAACAGATTTTATGGAACCTTATTCTAAATAAGTTATGCACTGTTTATGCGTATCCATTGAAGGAAATGGTAGCTCAGAGCGACTCATGATTAACCTTATCATGTCCAACAAAATTCGGTTACTCTATTCGGACACACCGTCTAATTGACGTGTTCCGGGAGGAGTCCTCATTGAAAGAATACTATACTATTTCAAGTATATTAGAAACTTATTGCTTAAGTATTTTCCATTACGGTCTTACCGTGACGGTTTAATACTTCAGCCGATCTGTTCGTCTATTTCGTGTCGAAAACTTTAAAAGTTTCCGATTTGTGTTCTTCAAAAGAAACACATAACCATTACGCGATGCCACATCCGTAAAGGTCACGAAATATTCATATACACCTCTAGCCTAGCTAGACATGGGCCCACTTGCTTCACTATGAACTAGGGCTAACAGATCGGTGGCATTTACACTTTTTCCAAGTAAAGGTGTTTTAGGCACTTTGCCAATTAACTAGATTCATAGACTTTATTTGAATGGAATCAAATTAGTCCGAGTACCCACTCTTCAAAAGTGCGGATATACGAGTCTTGTTTGATTGTGTCCCAGACAATAATGCCACAATTAGTTTCTTCTGATCAAATCAGTTTGAGCTATTTGTTTGTCATGTTTGAGATTTATTTATATTCACAATATAAATTCTGTTATTCACATCTAATGTGTTTATCTCAATATCATCTTTATATAATGAAACATTTTAGTGTTCTAGAATATAAAGGTATATCCGCAACGGATTATACACTGATATAGAGATAATGTTTCTAGTCAAACTAGTTACATTATAACAGTTTCCGAATTTAGGTACACACCCGAAGGTAGTTCCTAAACTTAGGTATCTACGGTTAAAACAGCGACTTTCGTCCCATTTCCAATTCGCAGATAAATCTCAATTGATGTCATTATCCTGCTCATAGCAGATTCTGAACATCAGTATATATTTATGTACCACACTAAGTATTTAAAATCCAATTTCAATACTAGTAGTGAACATAATTATGACAATCATATTTGAAGTCGGAGCCTTGCTCGTCTTCAATTCCTTCATGTCTGCTTTGTCCAAACGGTAGTCACGCTTCCGCGATCCCGTTTGCCATAATTAGCAGACATTTTGGGATATGTCATTTATCTTCCTAGAAGATTATAATGATTTTGCCTTTGCCCTTTTGATATTCCAGAAGCCTTTGGCCAAGCGTTGGCCTTCTAGAATATCAAAGTAAGGTGCGCCTTGCGCTACTTGCCTTATTGCAAATTTTGACTTTGTCTCCTTGAGAATAGTCATTAACTCTCCAAGAGTTATTATTGCAATTTTAGTACTTCTAAAATCTAAAGATAGATTTATGAAGATCCTTCAATTTCATTATCATACTTTAAGGATCTAATCATTAGTTCTGACAAAGAAATTAAGGAGTCTACTGCGACAAGTTAAATGGATTAAGCACTAAAGTTATCATTACACTGCTCTACTATTTGCTTAACTCTGGGCTTAGGCATAATATGTTATTTTATCAAATAAAGTAACTTATTATTTTCCAGGACCATCCTGAAATTATTCCCAATTTGAAAATTAAACCATTTAAATACATTTTCCCTAGGATTATGTTTTAAATGTCAATCTTTCAATTTATCTTGATTTTAATAGTCCAATTATTTAATCAACGATTTAGGTACTATTTATTATAATGATTACAGTAGTCCAACTATTTAATCAACTATAATTTAATAGATTAAAATCAATTATATTGATTACTATAATCCAATTATAAAATCAACTATAAATGAATAGTTTGAATACAGTCCGACTGTTAATTAAAACAACGTTTAAATATTAGTCCAACTAACATTTAATTTATTTGACGAATGATATTTATGATTGAGCGCGTATGGCAAGTAATTAAATGAATATTGCAAATTCAATTCTTGCCTCCCACTATTTTTCGGCGAGCCTCTAACTCTCTGTCGAGTACTCGGGAAACCGTGTTTCCTAGCGGGCTAGGATCCCGTTAAATATCACACAATCTTGACTTTGGCCAAAAAATTGTATGATAATTAACTAGGTAGATCTCTAAGATCGATTGGATCCAATCCAATTCCTAGATCCGGTAGGGGGACATCCAAGTCCGAAACATATATCTTATATATGCCAATACATCCAATGTATTGCCTAACCTTTTTCCTCTGAATCAACTAAGCCTTGGCTTTGGCACAACAAACTTAGTGATCCCAGTTAAGCGCGACCTATTGACCATGGAAAGCTTCGTAATCAATGTCGATGGACAAGAAGTGGTCTTGACTTTGGCCAACAAACCACAACTTGGACAAGACACCAATATGTAACAAAGCCTTCGTGATTCAAACACATCCTCGACGGACAAAGGCCTTGACTTTGGCCAACAATGGAAGGAAAGACGCTTAATATTTTGCGAGGGTTTTTCGCGTGCAAATTGGCAACCAATTTATTATATTTGTTAAGGTCTCATCATCATACACCCTTAAACATGCATTCTAAACACATAATAAAGCGCGTATAATAAATAATAATGATATGCAGATGAATACTTTACATATTGATCCTAGATCAAATCTCTCACTTTCTCTCTCCCGCTAGCACATGTATTACTTCTACCCGTTACACTACACTTCTAAAGAAACCTCATTTACATTGAGGGGAATAGGTGAGAAGAGAATACAAAGAGTATTGAGGTGATAAGGCTGGACACGCAGGTCCAATTTAATAAATCAAATTTATTACAATAATTTCTAAAATTGCCCCACCCATATAATATCCATCCGATATACATTATTCATGCATCGCAACCATGTATTCACACAAGCATGTTATCAATCAATCTAATCAAATTAATTAATCTGATAATTAGTGATCATCCAATGTTCAAACAACGATTTGATTTTGTTCGAGTCAAACTCGTATTGCGAATAAGTACTCAAAGTACATATTCTCGAATTAAATTAAACTACACAATTAAATCCAATTCAATTTGTATTTAATACTAATTCATTATTTAATTCCAAATTAAATAACACACTTTAATAATAAACCTTTTACGACTTAAATTCCAATTTTAATCGTTACGGGTCTCAAAGCCCGATTAACATCCAACGTCAATTTAATTAAAGTCCAATGGGCTTTTAATTAATTTCTTGAGGCGTGGACTTTTGGTCAACTCGGGTCAAACCGAATAACCAAAGTCCAATCCGGGAGTTACCCCATAAGCCCAAAAATCAATTTAGGCCCATTAGGCCCAATTAAACTTTAAAGGTCCATTAGTCGTATTTGGGCTTTATGGGTGTGGTTTTGTGCCCAATTGGATCCAATCCATTTGGCCTAAACCTAACTTGGTACAACCAAGCCCAATTAGCCCAATAACAACTTTACAAGCCAAATCCAGTTTTAAGTCCCAATATAATTAAATTACCAAATTCCAAATTCCCAATTTAATTACACTAAAGTGTATAACATAATTAATTACCCAATTAACATTTCTAAAACATCAATTAGCCTAATTAATCATTCTCTATTACAACAAAACATGTCCAACACATTTCATCAAAAATCAAACCCAATTTCACATGCTTAAGCTCTCGGCAATATGGGCAATTTGTGTCTGATTCGGTTTCAATCCAATTAAATCCACAATCGACATTAAATCAACATTCCCAAATCGTTTCAAGTCATCCAATGATCAACGAAACAAAAATTACCAAGATTTTAGGGCATCAAACTCTCGGCCAACATAAAAAATTTGGGGAAATTTGATCCAAACAACATTTCATCAAATTGATCCAATCAATTATCAATTAAAACACATTTAAGCATACTAATTCATCCAATTTCATTATACATGCTCAAAATCAATTTTACTCAAATTTTAAGCCCTAAATCAATTTCATGCTCAACCTTGCTCAAGATACCATTGTTGGTGTTTGCTAAGGTCCCAAGATCATTAAAAAAGCATGAATCAAGTGTGAATACAAATAAACGAAGTTGCGGAATACTCACATCGATCGGTTGAGTGACGCGGAGACGAACAAAAATTGATTTTCTGCCTCCGTGGAATGCTCGGCAGCAGTAGATTTTTGCTCCTCATTTTCGGTTCCATCTTCAAGAATCCAAGCTCCAAGCTTCGTCAAATGATTCCCGGCTCATGGGTGGACTTCTCTATCACCTTCGCATGTCTCTCGGAGTGCTAGCTCTCTTGATTTTTGCCATAAAAATCAAGTACTTGTGCTTCCCTTTCTCTCGGCTTTTACCAAACCAGTGAAGAGATTTTTCAGCCCCTTGGGCGTGTAGAAGAATAGAGAAAAGAGAAGAGAGAGAGTTGTGTTTTTTGTAATGGAATTAAGTGTATCAAATACAAAAATTTGAAAGTCAAATACCATTAATAAAATAATATTAAATGTCTTTCAAGCCATCAAATGCTTTCCATCAACTCCCATCAAGTCACATCTATCAATCAAGTTGTCAAGTCACATCACTCAAAGTGACAAGTGATTTGACGCTTGATGCGACTAATGATTTGACGCTTGATTTGACTTGCGTGCCGCACTCGAATTCAAAATGCGAATGCGCTCGCAAATAATCCCGGGCTCGGGTTTGCTAATTCCAAATTAACGAATTTTCCGTTGCGACGTAATTAAATGATTACGCCAAGCGAAATCACTATTGACGTCGCTAACGAATTAATTCTAAATTAATTCGTTCGCCCGTATTAAAATCTAATTTTAATTCCGCGTCGAAATCCAATTTCGTTTAATATATCAAATATATTAATTTAATCGATTAATTCCAAATTAATCATTATCTCTCTTTAATTGATATTTTATCCCAGATAAAATATCTCCGCAATTAATCCCAAATTAATTTTCTCTCACATCTAATTAATCCCAGATTAATTAAAAGTGTGAGTCATACGTCATCGGTGAATCTTCGGGAAGCGACCCATGAGATCCCCGTATAGGTTGGTTGTAAATTCGGTCGTCGGACTATCCGAACACGTAAGTACCTAGTACTACGCTTGTACCGATTTACAAGACAAGTTTGGCTTCTAGCAAAGCGCCATGCCTACCCAAATCTCCAGAAATATCCTTACAGGAATAAAGGATCTATATCAGGCGTAGTATACGTAGTATTGCGTATTTCTGTCCAGTATCGGATGATCACGTGCTAGGTCTGGGACTGGAATTGTGTCTGCCCCGTACGAAGCACATGTCGGATGTCTAGTAACTAGTCTCTATAATCGGATAAACCTGACCTTGTCATTTTATCCCGATGACTGCAGTACTTAAGAGTACTAGTACCGTATCCTACGTGACCATCATCTCCATATGACTGGAGTGACACTTCCGTCTTGACATCACACCCAACACACTACGATTCTCAATATACCCAACATAGGCGTACACAGAACCTGTTAAAGCCCATGACGACCGCAACCAAAGTATATTGATTGTCGCAAGTATTAGCGGTGCAAGTCTCAGGTTAAGACCAAATACACCTACCCTGATTTCGGAATTCCATAGAACATAGTCATACTACCAATGGAATTCCGATGGGGTCTATCCAGAGCGAAGCTCTTTCCCGTACCATCGGTAAAACACAACCTCCTATTACACTTGCATGAGTATCCTATACCCAAATATATGAGAACTATGTCGTTATGCCCCCACAACGCGCACAAGTGTAATACTAGTCTTTTACGTATTCATCGATGTCCAATCTCGATAATACTCTGACTATGGATATTTAATGATTAATCCTTCATGGACTGATATTGTCTCATATCATTCTCAATCCATTAACTAATCATAGGGACCTCCTATCATTTATACATCTAGATGATCTAATCACAAATGATAAGAGTGCAATCTCCTTTGTCACATAGTTAATTTGTACAACAACACCATGATTTGTACAAATAGTGACGCTATGGGTCATAATTGTCCAACATGCATGTATTTTAATTTTGCATAATTGCATTTTTTTATTGTTGTTTCATTTCATTGCACATGGGTGTGTGTTTTGTTTATGTTATATGTCCATTGGTATATAAGATGGAAATCCGAACATAAATTTCATAGCTGATTCCGAATGGACGGTAATATGATATGCACTCAGGATACAACTCTACATACCATTGGAAAATAACAAGCCTTTTTTTGTGTCTTTATAATTTTTTAAACAAAAAAGGAGAAAATAAAAATTAATAAACAAAAAGACCAAAAAAGAGTTAGTGGCTTGAAATAGTATATCTAAGCTTAAAGCATGTGATCCTAGTATGTAGGATAATTGACTATGCATGTGTGCTATGCCTATAATCCTTAATGTTTTGTGCACATAAATGTATATGATAAAAACACTTAGTAGATTTTGTGCTTGCATCTCACACACACATTTTTGTTGATTTTGAGGCATGGTTGCATGTATGAGTTATTATATATGCAGTCTAGATTTGTGATATTAAGATCATTAAATAGTGTGACCTTTGCCTATATGAACTTATGTTATCCTTTTCAAGTGAAGAAAATATTTAAATGAGCATTGAGTACTTCAATTAAAGTACTCAAAAGTGCTAATGTTCCACATTCAAAAGATGAGGGCAAAAACCCTTCACTCGAAAGAGTTTTATTTATGAGCTCTTAAGGTGCAATTCTGCAACCCCTTTCTTCAGAGGCCAATTGTCCATTTTGGGATCTCGAAAGAAGTGGTATGCCCGAGGGCTTTGCCGGGAGCCCTTTCCTGAACGGTCTTGAGACCAACAAATGTACCCTAGGGTTGCGCCTGAAGGCGCTGCTCTCCTGATCCCACACGATTTTATCCCCATAAGGATCCCCGTCTACGTTAACGTGGCGGTTAGTATGCTCATATGTCTGAATATCACCCTAACTCCGTGGAGCGTGAGGAATAATTTAGTGATATATAGGCCATGGTTTCCACTCGATCTGGTGGTACCATGGTTGCACTATGAAACCTTATATCTCTTAGAGGTCTAAGGTTCGAGTTGCAATGATGGCCTATATGCCACTCAATTATTCCTGATGCTCCGCGAAGTTAGGGTGAGATTCGGACGTATAGGCCTACTAACCGACACGTCCATGTGGATGAAGCTCTCTGCGGGGAAAAAACTGTCCAAGAACGAGAGAGTAGGGCCATCGGATATAGCCTCATGGTACATTCATCCGTCTCAGGATTATTCAGTAAAGTGCTTCTGGAAAAATCCTTGTGCATACCACCTCTATTAAGATCCCAAAGTGTACAATTGGCCTCGTAGGAAGGAGGGTCATAGACGCGCACCTTCAAGCTCATATTTATGGAAAACTAATAGCGTACAACTAATGTGGTTTATTTTCAGGTCCTAGTAATGCTGGGTTTGAACAACTATTATGTGGACTTATTATTCATGAGATATGATTTTCTTAGCTTAATCATGCTCATAAAATAAGATCTTAAGCTTTGACTTTTTGTGCACTTATTTTTTCACGCAAGTACTTGTTATGCTTTGGTGTTTAAGTCATATGCATGTGTGTGTCCTTGAGCATGAATGGACATGTTTCATATTATCTCATGTCATAAGTAGCTGAATATTAACTAGGCTTCATTGTAATTGCTTGTATTGCTATTTTGAGTTATTTTTATCATGTTTTTCATTTCAATTTTCTTGAATGTTTTCATTGCATTTCATAGCATCAAGTATTCTTTTAGCATTGCATATTTCATATTTTGCCTGTTCTTTTTCCCATGTGTTTCTTTTTACTAAGTGAGATGTGCTATTAATGAGGGGGATAAATTTACATATGTTGTTACTGCATGATTTTCAATGTACAGTAGATTAGTATTTATTTTACTATCCCTGATCATTTTATGACAAAAAGGGAGAATGTTTTATAATTATGACTTTGCCTATTTATATATAGTTTATATATGATCGTATAGTTTATATAGGTGCATCATTTATTTCAGTTATTTTTTTCTACTCTTCCCTATACTTTTCACGAGTATATTATTTGTGGTTGTTTCAGGAGCACAGATCGATATTTTCATCGACTTCAAGAGTATTGGATGTTAGATTTTCATCGACTTCAAGACTATTAGATGTTAGGTTTTAGATCAAGTTACATTATAATAAGTCTTTGTTTTGATGGTTGACAATTGACTATTTTATTTTTGCATCTATTTTCATAGTCTTTATATTAGGTGGTTTTGTCACGGAATACCAAAAGAAGAGTTTGTTGGGTCTATGTGTTGGCCAATTCCGTAACAATTCAAGTTCAATTGAGTTGTAATGAGTCTTGAATGTCTCGGAGCAATTGGACAAGCATTTGGAAGAGAGTGGATGAAGATTTCAGAGCTCACGTTCATCAGGGTGTTCGAACGAAACCTTCCAGTGAGTTAACATGCGTGTCATGTTCTTTAGCACGTTCGAACAAACCATTATAGTGAGCAGGCATGCGTGTTACGTTTGATATCATGTTCGAATGTGAATTACAGATCAATGGCGCCCGTCCCACATTCGTTAGAGCGTTCGAACGTTAATACATGTTTAACATTTTAAAGTGTGTTTTAAAGATTTTTTGAAGGCTTGGAAAGCCTACATATATAAAGAAAGCATTAGCCACTTTACCTAGAGTTGAAAGCATATTATTCAGAGCCTTCATATTCTTTTTTCATCTTTTTTAAGAGTTCAGAAGACTCTATTGATCTCATGTCTTTTATATTCTTGGTAAACTTTTTTTTTAGTGACCATCAAAATACCAAACCATGACCTTCAGAGTTATAAGTTGGAGATTGGTCGTCGGAGTTCCGGCAATAGCAAGTTCGCTATTGGATTTACTACTAGAGACTTCGAATTTGCCAAAGAAGGCTGCTTGGTGTGGGCTTAAAAAATTTCCTTGGGTTATTACAGTTCAGGTAATTGAGTCGACAAAGGCTTTGCGATAGGCCTTTTAACAATAACAATAAGTTTCTCCTCATATTGAATTTGAGTGGTAACCTATATTCAGAGTGATTTTTCTCTGCAAAAAGTTTTTCACTTCGTAAATAAATTTAGTGTTATTTGTTTACTTGATGTTGCTCACTTTCTGCACACTTATTTATTTTCTTGATTAACTGCTTTAGATTAAGAGTATGGCCTTTGATTGGACTTAATGGTGTATGTTCCTAGTCATAGAGATATTATTCTAGTATTTATCTTAATTAATGTAGTTAGATTTCAATTTCGATAAGTGTACAAGAATCATAACCGTATCGAATTTTCAATTTGTGTAATAATGGCTCTCAACTTGCAAATGCTATATGCATAGCAATAGCGATGCTAACTTATTACCACCAACTTATGAATTACAGATTGTGAAATGCAGTAGTCTCAACCGAAATGTCAAATCAACTTCACAAATATTGATATGCATGGCAACGGGCCGGCCGGACCAGACTCGGATTTTTCTACCACCCTTAAATATTGATACACTTCCGAACTTGAAAGATATAATGCAAAGCAACTGAAGCACGAATTTAATATTTTGCAAAGCTTTTGAGTATTTGCTCTTCAGCAACAACCTGTATTAAGAGAAATTTTTCATACCTAGTGATACATCACAACAATCTATGGACACAATTTCATACTTCTCTATGACATCTTTCCTTCCCCAATTAAAGCAATTTTTAGACAGAATTGATACTCATTTTGCTCTTAAAACTATAAACCAAAAGAAATCAAAAGTACATGATCTAATAGTTTCTCAAGCCCAGATTGCAAGCAATGACATTAACCCAGCTCCAAGAAAGAGCATCAAATAAGACACTACTTGAAGTCTAAAATTGCAGCTCATCCTTTTACTGAGAAAATCAGCGGCAATTAGATCCACTAAAGCCATGTACACCAGAATACCGGCGGACATTGAATCTAAGATGCCTTCGACAATCAGAGCTCCTGGGCTGTTTGAGTTGTAAACTGAAGCAACTGCAGTACCGATACTGATCCCCAAAGGAGTTGTTATGGCAAAGAAACACGCCATCAATGTGGCAGATTGGATCTTGAATTGTGCTTGCGAGATGCAGCCTCCAAGTGCAAACCCTTCAAAGAATTGATGGAAGGATAACGCTGCTATTAAGGGCCTTATTGTACATGGACTATGTGAAACTCCAAGTGATATACCAATGATTATGGAGTGTGAAACAATTCCAAGTTCCAAAACCTGCAATGGGTGTACCAAATTTCATCAATAACCACAACTAAGAGTCTAAGACTCGTCACTCCCTTACAAAATTCAATTTGACACAAGAAACTTCAACACTGATGGGAAGCAAATCCTAGACTCCCAAACCGGAAACAATTAATTTTATATATAGCTGTAATCTTCAATATTTTTGTATTACATATAAATTGTAGCCCAGCAGAATAGTAAAATTACAGGATAATACCATTCTACATAAAGGCAGCCCTGAATTCTCGAGTCTTAGACGAATTTCTAAAATATGGCCCCTACTGCCATTAGAGACTGACGACTTAATTTTGAGCCAAATTTTAGGCCGGCATCGAACTAACACAAATAGATGATTATTAATAATCACAGCATAATCAACTGTCATTTCCGCAAATTACAGCCATACTACCAAAGCAAAGTCATGGACCCACCCACACCAGATCTTTGACCTAGCACAACTGGATCACAATTCCATATTCCATCCAGATCTGGTATCTAACAAAAAGGAAAAATAAACAAATAAAAAATAATAGGACCCACTTAAGACCTAGAATTTTGTTTGATGACGTGTCATAATCAGAGGATACGGCAGACTTCTTTATCTACTCCCTTGAGTTCAATTACCAAATTACAAAACCACACGATTAAGTAAACTAATTAACACCACCACAACAAACAAATGCTAAAAAAATAAAAAGTACCTGCGAAACGACGACGTGCCTAACCCCACTTTCCTCATCCACATCACCAAACCCGTGAGAATGCCCATGCCCGTGCCCGTGCCCGTGGACAGGCTCCTTCACGTGCCCCTCACATGCGTGCTGCCCATGAGGATGATTGTGTCTATGGTGCGCCGCGTGTGCATGCATCCCCACAATGTGCATGCCTCCCCCATCCTCCTCACCAAACACCTTCCCATTCTGGTCCTTATTTTCAATAACCGGTACTATACCCGTATCCGAAACCTCATCCGATGACCCGACCCGAACCTGCTCCTCGGTCGCCCGGGTCAGCCCCTGTTTCTTCTCGTAGTACTGAGTCCCCACGAAATCAAGAAGCAGCGTCAGAAGGGAAGCCATCATGGCGAAGAACCCGGAAAAGGGGAACTTGGACCAGGGGAATTCGGGCAAACATGGATCATTCAGAGCATCGTATCCTCCAGACAGCATATGAACAAAACCGGTAGCCAAAATTACACCAGCCGCAAAAGCTTTAGCGGCGACGAATAGACTGCCGTCGGTTTTCAAGAACCGGCGGTGCTTTCCAATTAATGGAATGGCGACTCCGACAATTCCGGCGATGAGGATGGAAGCTATTGCAACAAATTTGAGATTAAACGCCGCTGCATCATCGCGGCACGACTCAAGGTCCTTGGATTCGCAGCTCGACTTCATCATTGATTCAGAAACTGTCTGCAAGAATGAAGCTTTCGAACAAAAAACAAAAAGAAATTCAAGCTTTTTAGGGATTTTAACATTAAAAGGAATTTTAAAGAATAATGAATTGAAGAGTTAACAAATTACCAGAAAAAGCTTTCGTTTTTGATCTAAAATGATCGGAAAAACACAATTCCCAAAGATCCTGATAGAACAAAGCAAAAACAAAAACGATATCGTATTGTTATGAAACAATATTTGGAAAAAAAAAACAGATTTTAGGATCCCAAAGAGAAAATCGAACTTACCTCGGTGAATAACATGGGATAGAGAAAAGGGGGGTTTTGTTTATGATAATTAATAGTATCGAATATGGTGATGTGGGTAAATTAAGCAATCACAGGAATCGTATGCATGTATGGACAAGAGAGATAAATTAGAGAAATTGAAGGAGGAGGAGGAGGAGGAGGAGGAGCAAAGAAAAATGCAATGGTGTTGGTGTGATGAGAGACGTGAACATGCAGTTGCTGTTGGGTCGATGATAATACGTAATAAAAGGGAAAAATAATTAGCAGAGAGTGTCGACATCGTTTGACGAAAGGAGGACAGGGGAGGGAGGTTGAGGTTTTTTGCCATAAACAATGAGCGCGATTGTGTCGACACTCTTTGTAACTCGTACTTTTTTTTATTTGTTTCTTTCTTTTTTTGAACAGGAATATTTAGGTGTCTTGCCTGCGTGGTTTAGTTTAGTACTTTTTGCTTCACAGATGTGTGTGCACATGATGTGCTAATAATGTCTTATGAGTGCATGTGTTATGGTGTATATAATATTAATTAATTTAATATAGCGTTTTGGTGATAATATTATTTGTCTTATATTATATCATTTAATGTTGTCCATATTACATTAACAAATAATGCGAAATGTGTGGAATTATTACGTATTGTATGAAAAATTAATAAAATATTATTTTTTCTTCTCTAATAATCAATATTATTTTATTTATATTAAAATTAAAATATTAAAATATTAATATCAAAAAATTAATATTAAAAAATATTATTAAAATATTAAAAAAGTTAATATTAAAATATTAATATTAAAAAATATTATTAAAATATTAAAATATTAATATTAAAAAATATTATTAAAATATTAAAATATTTAATTAATATTAATATTAAAAAATATTATTAAAATATTAAAATATTTAATTAATATTAATATTATAAAATATTAGTAGAATATTAACAAATTAATATTAAAATAAAAATTATTATTAAAATATCAATATTAAAATATTAATATTAAAAAAATATTATTACAATATTTATAAAATTTTAAAATTTTAATTAATATTAATATTAAAAAATATTATTAAGTATTAATATTAAAAAATATAATTAAAAATTAAAAAATAAATATTAAAATAATAATAATAATTTTAATACAATACAATATAATATCAAATAATGTATAACATTAATATAATACAATACTATTACAATGCACCTTAATACAATACATCTTTCATTACATAATACAATGTAGCTTAATACAGTATAGTGTGCCAAATGCACCCAATATAATTTGTTATTTTTTTTTAATTGAATAATCATTCTTTCAAAAAAATATATTCATTGTTGTTCTTCAACTGGAGAAAAAAAATTGTTTTTGTTGTTTTTTAATTAAAGTATATTAACATTTTTTTTTAAAACAAATTATATTTTAGTAAATGTTTGATATCATTATTGTATATGTGATATTGTTGTTTTTTAATTAAAGTATATTAACATTTTTTTTTAAAACAAATTATATTTTAGTAAATGTTTAATATCATTATTGTATATGTGATATTAAATTACCAATTAATAATGAGGAATTGTATAAAATATTAATTATAATTTTTTAAAATTTTTTTTTACTATTTTAATACACATGATAATATATTATTAAATTATTATATGAATGACCTGATAGTACCTTACATAATAAAATTTTAAATCGCAACTTCAATTACTAAGATAGGCGTATCTTCAATTTTCATACCCCTAAGCATGGTAGCAAATCGGCAAACAGAATTTAACCAATCGGTTTAGTTTAGTTGAATACGTTTTAGTTCAATTTTTAGGTTTCCTTATTTTATTTAACCACGTGTCATCATATCAGTGAATATTTCTCAACAAACTCCTTCAATGGAATTGCGTTGAACGGAAAAAGGTCAAGGAAATTACAACACCTATCTTAGTACTATTACCGAAATCCCAAAACTTCCGAAGAAACTCGGACTCCGAGGTCAAGACACTCCGGGTCCCGGATATGTCTAATCCAGAGTTGATTTACTCTAAAAAGAACTTACTCGGAAACCAATGAACTAAACAAGGAATAAAATATTATGACCCCTATATTAGTATTTTGGAGTACATGAGGTCATGCACCATAATCCAAAGTTAGTGGAATTTAATGATAATTCATTTAACTTAACATGTAAGCTTAGGGGGGTGTATTCAATTGAGATTTTAAAAGACTATTTATAGATAAATAAGTCCAGTAGATTTTAAAAGACATTTAAAGAATGTAAAGACTTATAAGATTTTATGAAATTTCTTTTAATCGGGATTTTTTACTTATTAGATTTTAAAAGATTTATATTATAAGAATTTGTAAGATTTGAAAGGACCACATATAGATTAAAGACTATATTTCAAAAACTATGTTTATATATTTATGTTATATATTGTATAATTAAATATGCTATAAAGATTTGAAATTAATAGCAATGTCAAATTAATAGCATTCTTTAAAATTATGGTGTTTGGAGATAATTTTTTCTTTAAAAAAATATATTCAATTAATAGTGTGACTTTAGAGGTGGAAAATTTTAGGCCATGAAAAATTGATTTAGCATATGTTGTAAACTTTTCTTTCCCTCCATGTTTGTCAATAAGTTTTGAATAATTTGTTAGATGGCTTACTGTAATGAAATGTTTGTCTGTAATTTAGTCCTCATTTTTTTTTGGGATTATGGAGATTATATGCTTATGTTAAGAAGAGTTTTTCAAAACATGAAAACAAGATAACCGAATAATTTTATAATTTCTTTCAAACTCTTAAAAATTATTGACAAATCATTTTTACAAAAAGAACTTCAGAAACTTCTCTTGGTAAAATAACAACTTATAATAAGTTAGTGTGTGATTGTTTTAGGATTTCATATTTATATTTTTCACTAAAAAGTCTCACAAAATCACACATATAAAGAAATTCTTAAGTAAGTTTTTCAATACCATAAGACTTTTTATTATTTGTTTAAAGTCTTGATTGAATACCACTAGATTTGGACACCCTTATTAAAAAAGCTCAATAGTCTTAATGGAATACCACAAGACTTTTTGGATTATTTAAAAATCCAAGACTTATTTAAGCCAAAAAAGTCTTTTAAAATCCTAATTGAATACACCCCTTAGTTTAACATGCATAATAACATGTATAATTACACATAATCTTATATTTCAGCATGTTGTATGAGACATATGCTTCATGCATCTTAGAAAAGCCACCTCTATTCAAACTCACTCACTAGATTCAAACTCATGACCTCAATGTCAGATATTGAGTCTGACATCACCAAATCACGCCCCTTGAAGAGATCCACCTCTATTCCTACGAGAGGGGTTTATTTTTCTTTCAAAAAAAAATGCATGATATGAAGTAGTCTTGTGGTCACTCAACATAGGCGATTAAGATTTGAAAATTGATCTAAAATTATCTTAAATTTAAATAAATTTCATTTTTAAATATAAAAAATGATTTTAATTTTTTTTAATAGAGTCCTGTTTTAAGAATTAACCGATGATCTCTAGACTCACGACCGCTCTAGAACATGCCCATCCATTTTCTTCATGTCTTAAATTATATACTTGTCACCATCGATTCGATGACGACTTATTCAATAGGGCTTGTTGATTAAAACCCAAAATGGAACTTGTCCTTTCCAAATTACGTCAAAACCGCGGTATGGCATTTACATGGTTGGATGTCATCATGTTTACTACTTGCAAATAAATTATATCCCAATTTTTTTTTTTATTATATTACAGGCAGCATTAAGAAAGAAAGACACGAATCACTTATTCGGCCACTCTTTGATTTATTGCTGTAAAGTCAGTCATAAGAGTCCCTGCTTGTACAATCAATGAATATAAAATTATTCATTTACTCGTTTTCTAAAATACAGACTCTTCCATGGGTCTTCATTCATTTTGAGATTTTATCTGTATTTAAAAGGGAATGTAATACCTGTATCTAACTCGTCCAAATAACGAATATAGAAAATTATCTCATTATTCATCCTTAACATACCAAATCAATGCGAACCTCATCCTTACTGAGATTTTTGTCATCTCTACTCCCAATAATGGGCGTACTCAAACAAATAATGAAATGATCAAAGATCCATTTAAGGATTTTTAAAGTTGTTGGTATTGTCTGTTTATTCGTGGGAATTTGGAGAATGAAAATGAGAATTGATTCCCATTATTGATGCTTACTTCTATTTTTGTGTTTAGGAATGAAATGTAAATGGTGGGACCACATCATTTTTTTGAATGTAAAATGAAAGTCTTATTCCCATAGAGAATGTGGGAATGGAAATTTCATTTTCGTATTTTTTTCCATTTTACCCCACTCGAATAGGGTTGGAAGCTTGAAAAAAAATATCATCTGAGATTTATGACGATTTTTTTATTTCGAATCATGCATTTTAGCCTAAAAATATCAAATCTTGAGATTATTCAATTTAAGATTCGAAATAATTTTCCTTCACAAATAAAAAAATCGATCAAGATTCAAAATAATTTTTCGTGATGAATCACAATTGGGTCGGAATAGGACGAGATTGGTTTAGCACATGACATTCCAATTGTCATCTATACTCCATATCCCCTAAAATTACTGTTGAAGGTGCGCAAATATGACCTTTCTTCCTATGAGACCGTTTATCCGCTTTGGGTACTCGACGGAGGTGCACGTGAGCTGCTCTCCTGAACGACCCTGCATGGTTTTATTCCCCTAGGGAGCCATATTCACGTGACATGGCGGTTAGTAGGCCCATCTATCGTGCTCCCATCGTGGCTCAACGAAATGTCATGATTATTGAGTGACATATAGGTCATTGGTTGCAACTTAAACCATAGGCTTCTTCCATATAAGGTTCGTGCAACCATGATACCATCAGGTTGGCCTCGTAGGGAATGGGTCGTATTTGCACACCTTCATAAAAGAAATTTGGCTTGGTGGTACTATTGTTACACTTAAGAACCTTATATGGAAGAATTCCATAGTTTGAGTCGCAACCAATAATCTATATGTCACTCAATAATCCTAACACTTCACAGCCTTTTATGAAGGTGAGTTTACCATGAAATTTGCATGCTTCTGTTTGCTTCCCAGTTTTCACTTTTCAGTTGTACATACTCCCAATAATGGGCAGACTAAAACAAACAATGAAATGACCGAAGGCCCATTTAAGGATTTTTAATCGAGTTGATATTGTGTGTTGGGATTGGAGAATGAATATGACGAATGATTCCTAGTAAGAATACTTACTACTAGACATTCACATAGTTGCGGTTCAGAATCATAACCGAACCGCAACCGATCCGTTGATTATGCAACTGAACCATAATTGAACCGATCGAGTCCGGTTAGGTTAAGGTTAAGGCAATATTCCAACTGCTCAAACCGGTGGTTAGGCCGGTTCGAACCGTAACAGTTACAGTTCCAGTTCGAACCGTAACGGTTGAAACTGTTAATTCGTAACGACTATATCTTTTTAACAATAATAAATTTTAAAATATTTAATTTTTCCCTCCCAATAATTATATTTTAGGGGTATTTTAGGCATCATAAAAAATAAAAAAATACTATAAATAATCATTTAACTTATTTTTCAAAACCACAAAATCATTTTCTCACTCTCTCAATTTCTCAAATCTCATTTATTCAATCAATTTATTCTCTTATTATCTCAATTTCTTCATTATAATGACAAGTTCATCACACAACACTAATATTCCTGAGGCTGAGTATACCGCTCAACATACCACTGGCGAAACGACTTCACGTATTCAAGTGAGAAATCAATGATCTGAAATATTGATAAAACATTTCACTCTGTCACTAGTGAGAATAATGATTTTTTCAATTATTGTGGAAATATTTACAAACACACTGGTGGGTATGGAACTATGACGGGTCATATGAGGAGTACTTATAAAGCTGGAACTATGACAAGGTTTTCTGCTTCTGGTCCAAGTTCTTCTTCTTCTACTAAATTATTTAAATATAATGAATCTCAATAGAAAGATAATCTAGCTAAATTTATTGTCATTGAATATTTAACTTTTACTTTTGGTGAAAAGCGTATTTTAATGATTTAATACATGAAAATTTGAATTCTGCTGCATGTAAACTTATTACGATGACATGTAAAAGAAAATTAATGGATTTGTATGCAAAAAGTCAAAATAATTTAAGGGAATTATTTTTTAAACTTAAGGTCGTGTTTCAATTTGTAGTGAGATATGATGTGACCATTGATGGGTGTGACATGTCATTGGATTGATGATTCATGGTTTATTCAAAAAATATTATAGCATTTCACACACTACATATAATATTTATATAATGATTAGTAATATTTTACATCAATATGGATTAGTGCAAAAAAATTTTACTATTGGATTTGATAATGTATCGGCTAATACTGTATCAATTAATGAACTTAAAGTTTATACCACCCCGGTAATTCCGACGACTACTATGTTACATGTAGTATAATACATGACATAAATCATTCTCAAGGGTGTACGTGCTCGTAATTTTTTTGAACATTCGATGAATTCTTTATAGATCCAATACGGAAATTATTTTCTATACCACTCCGAATAGCCCTTAGTATTTGGGGCATACGATTTTCATACGATCTCTTATTTTTATTAGTTTTATATCGTCGAAAAGCTAAGACCGAGACCTACAACTTATGCGTTGGATATTTTTCTAAATTCGAATCAGAAGCAGGTAAAATCATGATTTCTGTGGATGCTATAATAATTTCGAGAATGGACTAGAATGGGTAATGTGGCACAAATCCAGCCACTCATTCAATTAAAAAAAATCACCATTTCCCTATAATTAGGGGACTATTCACTCATCTCCCTCTAAGGCCAAAAACATGAGCAACTCATAAAGGATTATTCCAATCTTCTTCTTCTTTCTCAAGCTAATTTTGAAGTAATAAGTGATGATTCCAAGTTCATCTCATGCAAAGTAAGGTCTCTATTCCTTTTTCCCTCTTCTAATTTCAATATTGAGCTTGAAATATAAAAGCCCCAAAACGTCATTCATGAACCTTAGTTTCTCACTTTTGCATTTTAGCCTAAGTGTAGTGATTAGTAAGCATATTCATGCATTTTATGCTCTTATACTCATGGATTAAGCATGGTTGTGTTGAATGCCCAAATATTATTCCCCTTAAGGGGCTGGCCGAATTTCACCTAGTTTAAAATGATGGTTATTTTTATTTCAATTGGTGTTGGATGATGTTAGTTCAAGTGTTGGATTGATGTTAAAACATGAATCTAGTTTTGTTAAGTTGAAAAGTTCAAAATTGGCAAGATAAGCCCTTGGCCAAATCATGATGTAAGTGTGGGGAGTTGATTTTTATAGTTTTTAGATAATAGATAATGATGGTGTTAGAATTACACTTGGGGAATAAGCTGAGGAGGGATGAATATTGGCCTGGAATCAGGCCAGCGTCACGACGCGTATGGGCTAGCGTCGTGACGCGAAGCTTGGAGATGCCCTCTGTTTTAGTTCTGGTCGTGACGGTGTCATGATGCTATTGTAGCGAGTCGCGACGCCCAACCCCTTACATCGCAACGCGAAATTGGAAATGCTCTCTGCCTCGGTCTTCTTGCATAGGCGTCATGACGCGCTAGACCTGAGGTCGCGACACATGACATAAATAGTTTCATTTCATTTCAATCTCAACTTATGATGTTAGAGGCCACCCTAAGGGTTTCTTATCAGCACATATACACGTATTATGACATGTCGCAAACATAATACATCATGTGGTGTTTATAGATTATTTGAATTGAGAAGCTTAGTCTATTTCCGAAGTATGTCTCACACCTTATATTCTGATTAAGTTTCTCGACTATAGATTGTCAATATGAATCACAATTTTCTTCGACGAAGGGAAGAAGTGTTGGTCAGATTCCAAATCAGTGAGTGGACCATTTTCTCAAATTGATTTTACTTATTTTCTTTTTATTTAAGACTTACTTTTCAGCACATAGGGCGTTAGCCGAAATGATTTCTAGTTATATTATGAATGAGTATGTTTCAGAAAGTTTTTGATTTGAAAAGCGTGATTTTGGGAGGCATCAGGGAAAAACCCACCTCAGATGTAACTTATGGAATTGACAGATACAACATGTGCACATGTAGAGCAAGACTAGGGGACACCGATACGTAACGCCCCTAAATCTTAGATCAGGGCTAGAGATGACAGATGCCCCTAGACCCTAGATTCAGGGACATGATGGTAGCATGTATTGGGGGATGGCGATACGTAACGCTCCAATGTCATGGATTTACACACCTGACTCTAGTTCTATGGCTTGGGGGACGGTGATACGTAGCACCCCGGAACCACTAGTTAGGTGTATGGGGAACAACGATACGTAACGCCCCATACGTCAGGTTTTCAGAGACAGATTTTTTCAAGGATATGATTTTCAGAAGTGATAAGTCTTATGCAAGAGTTTTCTAGAGAATTCAGTTTTACAAAAAGAATTCAGAGTTTTACAGAAAGAAAGATTTTCAGAAAGGTTTTCCAGAAAGAGAATTGTTTCCAGAAAAGAAAGAGTTTTCAGAAAAGATCTGTTTCCCTTGAAATGATTTTGGTTTTAGATTAATGGATTTTTATAAAGTATTTCAATTTTTCGTTTTAAACCGTCCACTCACTAGGTCGTTCAAATGATCTAACCCCCTCACTCATAGTGTTTCTATTTTGCAGGTATACCGGAGGACAAGCTCGAGACGATGGATATTGATGGCAATCACTAGGGTATTTAGGTCCAACAGATCGAGTACATAGTTACAGTTCAGTTAGAGTCAAGTAAAGTCATGTATCATGTATTATGTATAGTAGAGAATGTATTTGTAATAATTTAAAGTGTCATTAATAAGAGTTGTAAAAATAAGTACTATTGAGTACACAGTTATGAATATTAAGTTGCATTTCATGTTTTTGAGTTGGGTAATGATCCCTCTGTATGAGTTTGTGTTTGAGATGAGATTAGTAGTTTTTATCATAGTTAGAGGCTCATGGGGATAGGTTGGCATATTCGCTGGCGGTAGCATCTCCAAAAAGGGGATGTTACAAAGATGGTATCAGAGCATGGTCTATGAACTGCAATGGGTAGAGTGTTGGAGTATTGTATACGCAACATGCTTGGGATACCCGTATGCCAAACACTACCTCTCCAATATCCGATCCTCGAGTACGTCCCCAAGCCCTATAGACAGGTTAGTAGGAATTCTCAAGCTATATGAATATTCTTCCTAATGAAAGTAACCATAATTCTTGTTCTAGTTTAGAACCCTTTTGAAGTCATCTTGATTTATTATCAGAAGTTCGAGTCGAGTTATGAAAACAGATAGTAAAATTCTAAGAATATCCACTCGGAGGGGATTAAAAAGAGAAAGCTATAAGAAAAGCAAGAAATGATGTACAGATGTTTAAAGTAACCAGAGGTAAGGAGATGTAGAGATACAAAATTAGATAATAAAGAGAGTGCCAAAACTCATAGTAGTAAGGAGAATATCGTAAGACCGAGTAAGAATAAGAAATGTCAAGTAGACCCAAGTATGGTTCCTTCCCTCCTCAAAAAATTCTTCCAAGTGGATCTTATAGTCTTTGAGTACCTCGTATGGATAACAAGTTTTCCCTAATAACGAAGGATAGTTAGAAAGATAAAAGAAGCTAGAAATCTGAATTAGTTGTGGAAAACCCTAATAGACTTGAGATACAAAATGAGACATAGAGAATCTAGACACCCAAATCCATGATCATAGGTAAATAAAATGAATGTCGTAAGGAAAAATGAATAGTTACCTTAACCAAGGAACCTGATATAGATAAGGCCCTGATCTACCCAGATCTTAACCTCTTGTGATACCGGTTAAGGAAATTATCCTGACGAAGACTATCTCATACCTATCTTACATAAGTGATAGACTCTATTCGGACATAGAACACCAGAACCAGGACATCGATATTCGTTGAGATGTAAATGCTTGTCCTGACCTTTACCAGCGTAGATAGAGATAACCGTAAGAAATCTCAGTACCCATATGTTATTTTCTGTGACAGAGGCAACAAACCTTGAGATATGGTTCACCCAGAAAAGGACCAAAGAGGCTTCTAAGGCTAGAAAAGAAAGAACCTGACACAATTCAAGATGGGCAGGTTTGCAGTACCAGTAAGAATCCATAGATCAGACCATTGCCAGTAGAAATCCATGGAAGTTTAAGAGGACAAACCCATGAGATTAGAGATACTCATGAGTTAACAAGAGTACCAGTACCAACAATAAGATTAAATTGCATAGCTGTAGCCTATAGCAAGAGCAGAGAGCAGATATCTAGAAAATAGCTCATAAGAATAAACCATCATTAGCCTCGATAACACGATTTAGAGCCAAGAGATATGATGTGGAAATAATAAAGAAGGGTGCGGAAAGTAACAAGAAATTCAGTACATATAGTAATATAGATAACGTAGCTTTAAGGCAGTACGTAAATGGAGATCACGAAATGATTGATAAAAGTTGGGGGACCCTAAGATATGGAGTAGTTGATGTATATCCCAGTAGAATGAATAGTAATTCTTCTTTCAAATAACCCTTACCCTAGTGAGTATATGGACATCTAATCAAACCAAAAAGAAATAACCTACCTTATTGTAGAGCTGATAGCCTTCAAGTAAGAAAAGACTCAAAAAAGTAAGGAATTAGAGTAGGCAACGCATGTAACGACCTCCAAAAGTAAAATACACAACTTATTCATAGCTTCCCATCATACCAGAGAAGGAAAATTAGCAAGAGAGTGGCACCGAACCAAAAGTATTAGTAGTGATACCCTAACCTGTCGAAGATGGTGCAGAGCTTCCAATGAAGTAATGACTTAAGAGGGTTAAGAAATTGAGATAAGGAGAAAATCTAAGTAACAGAGCAAAAATTCGTAAGGAGGAATAATAAAAAGATTATGGTAGGATTTTAAGAGAGCATGGGCCTTAAAGAGATTCTCAGTAAAGGATAATATGACCAATAGTCAGAAATAATAAGGAGTAAAGTTAAATGAGACAATTCAAATAGTTATTGGCAGTAATACCTTAGTGCGGGAGCCAATATTGAATGTGTAAATGAGGGAATCCTAGGATTATAACAAGCAGCATGTGCAACTACAACACGCATGACTAGTAAGACCACCGCAACCGAAAATGATTTCAGGACCAACCCCACCCTCTCAACCCTCGTTAGCCGACAATAATAATAGTGGACCATAGTATTCGTCCTGATGATATTTCCATAAACAAATAAATTCATGGTGCAGTTTAGTCACCTATGATGTATGGTAAGAGACATGTAAAAGATGATGTCCTTCAAATAATAAGACCAAGACATAAAACACGGAAACTTCAGATATATTATAAGAATAGAAGAGATTGATAAAAGAACTCTAAGTAAAAGATTTAAAAGGAGGAACTGTCTAGATAAAATGATGAAAAGAGGAAGCATTAGTCAAGCAATGACAGAAATACATGAGTAACAGCGTTAGACATGACAAATGACCCATAACAATAGACTTTTCCACTTAGTAATTGAAGAATAATGGTATCAATAGACTATATTGAGGAATGCATATCAGTGAGCCCGTAGATGATAGTATACGGATAAATAAAGCTCAGAATGACTTGAGACAGATTTATTAAAGTATAACGTAAAAAGGGCCAAGGAAACTAGGTATACGGATATTGTTAAGACGAAGACAACACCTGACGGAATAAGACTATAGTAATAGTTGGAAATTGGATATCCTAGAGTGCAACCAGATAAAAAGAACAAGTTAATGTAAAAGAAGGTTAGCTAGATTTATTCTAGCAACGAGTAAGCTAGAAGTATATGAAGAGTTTGACCAGGAACTATGAGGCCATAAGCCCCAAAGATAGACAGAAATAGAAGAGCATGAAAAACGGAGCCGATAAACAGTTAGAGCTTAGCAAGGAAAAAATAGAGAGTTAAATAGTTAAATTATGAGAATGAATGTTAAGATCAGAACTAGCAGGTGAAATTAAGGAAGTATCAAGTACAATCGTCTTTAATAGTGAAAAATATTACCCTTGCATATATTTACCTCAGAGTTAAGGCAGAACATGAAGAAACCTAGATATATGAGACACAAGTATCCTTAGAAACGTGGGGGCACTAGCTGTGAAGAATTTAAATACATATTCAGTGAGGTTACATGACATCAGTATGACTTAGGCACATAAATGCTTCTTAGTAATCAGATTGGCATAAATCCCCCATGTAGGCCAAATACTGTAATTGAGGATTAATAATTCAACTTGTGACTTATGCATCAAATTCGGTCAAGCCCTTATAAGTTAAGTTTGCTCGGATGGAAGTAATAATACGATGAGTGACCATCAGGGAAGTCCTAAGAAGTATTAAATCATTAAAGAAAAAAAGCGAGATGAAGTGAAATATTTTCATAGGATATCAGACCGGAAAAAAGGTAATTCACTTGGACTCTAGTTCGAGAAAAACCTAAGTTCAGATCATAAGAGATTGAGTACTTCTCCACATCTTTCGGGATGTCATGAAGTGTAGAATAAGAGATAGATAACTTTCATGAATGATAAGTTCCATAAAGGATCCATCTATGTAGACAAAATATGTTATACAGACTTAGTTTTCACACGAGAAAAAGGGTTTCCGAAGGGACTCCCAAAGATAAAGCTTTATGCTATAAGAAGCGGATAGAGTGTACCAGAATAAGAGATTCCCAGAAGTCATAGTACTGACTTCTTGAGCAAAATAGCATAAAGGAATTTAAGGAAGATAAGAGTATTAGAGACACATACGTACTAAACCCAAGGCATACCTGAAAGTTCAACCTCATAAAGGATTCTAGGACGAATTCTACTTAAGGGGGGATAAAATGTAACACCCCGGTAATTTCGACGACTACTATGTTACAAGTTGTATAATACATGACATAAATCATGCTCGATGGTGTATGTGCTCGTGATTTTTTTTAACATTCGATGAATTCTTTATAGATCTGATACGGAAATCATTTTCTATACCACTCCGAACAGTCCTTAGTATTTGAGGCATAATATTTTCATATAATCTCTAATTTTTATGAGTTTTATATCGTCGGAAAGCTAATACCGAGACCTATAACTTTTGCATTGGATATTTTTCCACATTTGAATCCGAATTAGGTAAAATCATGATTTCCGTGGATGTTATAATAATTTTTAGAATGGATGAGAATAAGTAATGTGGCACAAATCCAGCCACTCATTCAATTACACACAAAAAAATCAGCATTTCCCTATAAATAATGGACTACTCACTCATCTCCCTCCAAGGCCAAAAACGTAAGCAACTTATGAAGGATTCTTTCAATGTTCTTCTTCTTTCTCAAGCTAATTTTGAAGTAATAAGTGATGATTCCAAGTTCATCTCATGCAAAGTAAGCTCTTTATTCCCTTTTCCCTTTTCTAATTTCA
The DNA here is from genome assembly GCA_019454045.1 of Zanthoxylum bungeanum. Taxonomy (NCBI): domain Eukaryota; kingdom Viridiplantae; phylum Streptophyta; class Magnoliopsida; order Sapindales; family Rutaceae; genus Zanthoxylum; species Zanthoxylum bungeanum. Next base: position 74,341 of record SKCR01031867.1, read on the forward strand.
GTATTGAGCTTGAAATATAAGATCCTGAAAACGTCATTCATGAACCCTAGTTTCTCACTTTTCCATATTAGCTTAAGTACAATGATTAATAAGCATATTCATGCATTTTATAATCTTATACTCATGGATTAAGCATGGTTGTGTTGAATGCCTAAATATTATTCCCCTTAAGGGGCTGGTCGAATTTCACCTAGTTGAAAATGTGGGTTATTTTTGTTTCAATTGATGTTGGATGATGTTAGTTCAAGTGTTGGATTGATGTTAAAGCATGAATCTAGTTTTGTTAAGTTGGAAAGTTAAAAGTGGCAAGATAGGCCCTTGGCCAAATCATGATGTAAGTGTAAGGAGTTGATTTTTGTAGTTTTTAGATAATAGATAATGATGGTGTTAGAATTGCAGTTGGGGAATTGGCTGATGAGAGATGAATATTGGCCTGGAATCAGGCCAGCATCGCGACGCTGAGCTTGGAGATGCCCTTTGTTTCAGTTATGGTCGTGAGGGCAGCACAATGCTATCATAGCGAGTCACGACGCAAGAGAAATGTCACGACGCCCAACCCTTTGTGTCATGACGTGAAACTGGAAATGCTCTCTGCCTCGATCTTCTTGCATGGACGTCGTGAAGTGCCAGAGCTGGCGTCGCGATGCATGAAAGAAACAGTTTCATTTCATTTCATTCTCAACTTATGATGTTAGAGGCCACCATAAGGAATTCGTATCGGCTTATATACACCCATTGTGACATGTCACAAGCATAATACATCATGTGGGGTTTATAGATTAGTTGAATTGAGAAGCTTAGTCGAGTTTCGAAGTATGTCTCAAACCTTATATTCTAATTAATTTTCTCGACTATAGATTGTCGGCAAGAATGAAAATTTTCTTCGATGAAAGGAAGAAGTGTCAGCCAGATTCCAAATCATTGAGTAGACCTCTTTCTCAATTTGATTTTACTTATTTGCTTTTGATTTAAGACTTACTTTTCAGCACATAGGGCGTTAGCCGAAATGATTTCTAGTTATATTATGAATGAGTATGTTCCAGAAAGTTTTTGATTTGAAAAGCATGATTTGTGATTTTTGGAGGCATTGAGGAAAAACCCACCTCATATGTAACTTATGGAATTGACAGATACAACATGTGCACATATAGAGCAGAACTAGGGGGACAACGATACGTAACGCCCCCAAATCATAGTTCAATAGGGATGAAAAATGCCCTTAGACCTTAGATTCATTGACATGATGGTGGCATGCATTAGGAGACGGCGATACAGAATGCCTCAATGTCATAGATTTGCACACCTGGCTCTAGTTCAATGGCTTAGGGGATGGCGATACGTAATGCCCTATACGTCAGGTTTTTAGAGACAGATTTTTCAAAGATATGATTTTCAGAAGTGATAAGTTTTATGAAAGAGTTTTCAAGAGAATTCGATTTTACAAAAAGAATTTAGAGTTTTACAGAAAGAAAGGTTTTCAAAAAGGTTTTCTAGAAAGAGAATTGTTTCCAGAAAAGAAAGAGTTTTTAGAAAAGATCTATTTCCCTTAAGATGATTTTGGTTTTAGAACAATGGATTTTTGTAAAGTATTTTAGTTTTCATTTTATACCATCCACTCACTACGTCGTTCAAACGATCTAACACCCCCACTCTCAATGTTTCTGTTTTGCAGGTATACCGAAGGACAAACTCGAGAGGAGGATACTGATGGTAGTCACTAGGGTATTTGGGTCAAACAGATCGAGTGCAGAGTTACAGTTCTGTCAGAGTCAAGTAAAGTCATGTATCATGCATTATGTATAATAGAGATTGTATGTGTAATAAGTTAAAGTGTCATTAATAAGAGTTGTAAAAAGAAGTACTATTGAATACACAGTTATGAATATTATGTTGCATTTCATGTTTTTGAGTTCGGCAATGGTCCCTCCATATGAGTCTGTGTTTGAGATGAGATTAGTAGTTTTGATCATAGTCAGAGGCTCAAGGGGATAGGTTGGTTTATTCCCTTCCGGTAGCATCTCCAAAAAGGGGATGTTTCAAAGTTATTTGCCAACCAAATTTGGGAGGTAAATTTTCCCATTTATTGATAATGCTAGGAGAACCTTACTTGATTTATACAATGATTATATTAGTGGATATAATATTCAAATAACTGATACTACACAGTCCATGAATGCACTAACTGAACAATCTAAGCTTATTGCTGTTAAAATTTGGTTACTACAGCGAAATAAAAAAATCAAAATCCACCAATACCACCACTATTAATTCAGAAATTAATGCATATATAACAAAAAATTTTGAGTTCCCCAAAGTGCTTTTGTAAGTGAGCAATTTCTTATCCTTGATTTGTGGCAAAAACATCAAGGATTGTTTCCAGTCTTGGCCATGATTGCAATGGAGGTATTAGTGACACCGGTCTCAACTGTATCTGTAGAGCAGACATTTAGTATAGGCGGCAATATTCTTGATGACAAAAGTCAAGGTTGAAACTGGAGACGTTAAAAACTTAAACATGTCTTAATGATTAGTGTAGGGCGGAACGTCGTGAATAAGAAACCGGCCGGAAACTTTTGAATATTTGTGTAATAACACATACACAACTAGAACTGAAGGCTCAAGAACCGAACTGCCTTCCCCGGATGACGATGATTAAAATATTAATGGGTAAATTATTAAAAATAAAATATAACATAACTACATGAGCTTTGATACTTCTACGTCCCAAGAGGATACATACGCAGCTTATGTAAGTGCAAGCTCTTTTTTTCAAAATAATAAAAAAATTATCAATGTCTACTTTTAGTCTTACTCTTTAGAAAATCTTTATTTTTTTATTATTTTTATAAGAATTTAAATTAATGTATTTACTCTTTAGTAAATCTATAATTTTTATAACAATTTATTTTATTTTATTTTTTAAAAAATGGTTTCAAATCTTAAACTGAACCGCAAGGTTCGACCGGTTTAAGGATCAGTTTCGGCCAAAATCGCAACCGATCAAACATTAAACCGAACCGAACCGAACCATATTCGGTCAGTTTAAGGTTCGGTTGCGGTTCAACTTTGGCAAAATCGCAACCTAACCGTAGACCGAACCGTTGGTCTACTGTTCGGTTGGGGTTTGGCTTTGGCCAAAACCACAACCAAACCATAGACCGAGCCGTTGGTCTACGATTCGGTTGTGGTTCGGCCAATATTGAACTACCAACCACATAGTTCGTTTATGATTTTGAACTGTAACCGAACCGTGTGCATGCCTACTTACTAGCATTTTTGTGTTTAAGAATAGAGTATAAGTGGTGGGGCCACATCATTGCTGGATTTTGAATTGGGAGTCCAATTCCCATGGAGAATGTGTAAATGAGAATTATTATTTTTTATTTTACCCCGTTTTGATAGGGTTGGAATCTGGAATAAAATTTTTAGTCGAGAGTCAAAACGGTTTTTTATTTTGAATCTTGAATTTTAGCTTAAAAATCCAAAATCATGAGATTATTCTATCTGGGATTCAGGAAAATATTCTTCATAATTCAAAAAATCGGTCAAGATTCGAAACAAGTTTTCTATTATGAATCACAATTAGGGCAGGATGGGACGAGAGTAGTGCAGGACGAGACATCTTAGTAAGGGTGGTAAAACGAATCAACAAATCGAATTTGTATCGAATCATAAATAAATCGAATCAAAATGTGATGGATTCGCATTCGATTCGTTTATTAAATGAATCCTAATATCTGGATTCGTATTTGATTCATTTAATCATATTCGTTTAGTCATGATATTATTCAATAACATAATTTACCATAATTTATTAACATTAATTCTTCATAAATATATACATATGAAATATGTAATTAATTTATTTACTAAAAATACTTTACCAAATATCGACAATATTATTTTTATATGGTAATTAGCTATAATTTCTCGAATCTTAATTGAAAAATAACAATAACTAATAAAAGAAAATAATAAAATAAATTCTAAACGAATCAATGAGCATAAATTCGCATTCGATTCGTTTAATAAACGAATCGAATTGAATTGACCCATTTATTAAATAAATCTATTTTTTCAAACTCATATTCCCTTTAAAGCGAATCAAATCAAATGAATAAACGAATCCTAACTCAAATTGTCATCCATACATCTCGATTGCCATCCATACTTACTAACCCCTAAAAGTTTCCCTAATAAAATAATAAACTATTAATAGTTAATAATTGATTGACACACTCACAAAGTGATTCTTTACTCCCAAGTATAAGAGTATCGAAGTAATAAAATAGCCCGGTAAATTTCGGGGTCGATCCACATGAAATAGATTTAATAAAATAAAATAATAATTCAAGTGAAAATATAAAGGCTGAATTGTTTGAAGTGATGGATAATTTTAAATTGGACTATAACAATAAAATAAAGTGTCGGGGCTAGAGGATCCACTCTTGATATTTCAAATATAGAGAAATCTTACTTTTTTATAATATATAAATTTTCATTATTATCCAGTCAGTTTACTTCAAAAATTAACTATGATTAAACATATAAAACCAACCATATATGTGGTGATAACATTTGTCTATAACAAGTCCGGTAAGGTACTCAATTATGGCAAATATATAAAACCAGCCATAAAGGTGATAACAATGTTTGTTAATAATTAGTCCAGGTTTAAATTGCTCTCTTATATAATATGATGTAAAGTATTAACTGAGCCAACCAAAATGAGATTGTCTATAACAAATCAAGACACTCACAAATATAAGAGTAGATTAAATATTAGTTTTCAGATTATAATTCATATATTATAATATAAGTAATATTAATTTATATTCTAATATTAAGAGTTTCATGCTTTGCCCTAGCATGATGAAATTAGCTACTCATGCTTTGAATAAAACCACACATAATTTTATTACTGAAAGAGAAAGAAATTACAACAAAGCTTCAAAAATAAAACATACAAGAGGTAGAACCCTTCACAAATTCGCAAAAAGAGAAATCTATGGAGAAAGCTGAAGAAAATGAGGTGCGAAACACCTCTATTTATAGTAGAGGCTCAACACATCCACTTCTCTTTTATTATTATTTATTATTTTTTTCCTTTTTGACTTTGGTTTTCTTTTTTTCTTTTTTCTTCTAATAAATTTCAAACATTAGTCACACAATTGAACTTATAATTTTTTTCCTAATAATTAAAATTATATGCAACATACGTTGACTTCTTTATCAATTTCACTCATAACTAGAAAATCTTGCTTATAACAAAGTTGTAAATATTTGAGTCTTCTTTCATCTGGAACTAGAATTGTCTCAATCCGATATCAGAGTAAAACGTTATGGCCAGAATACGAAAATTGAACAATGTTGGAATTTTTGAAATTGTACACTATTAGAACTTCCTTTCAAGTTTTTGGCCTCCAAAATCCAAATATCACGTCCATTTTCTAGTTATAGATCTAGAGTATTATTTCACCTACTTAAGAAATAAAAATTACAATAAAAATATATAAAACATAGATTTATTTATTATTTCACAAATGTGCTAAATTAAGGGGATTAATGAAACTATTAGTATAAAATGATTACTTTCTCTTTATTAAATGTAGACTTTTTAGTTTTCATCACACCCCATAATCAACATATTACTAGTCTCTAGTAATTTAAACGAAAACTAAAAAGACAAATTATTGTTCAAGTTAGTAATTGTTTTATTTCTTTCTAAATTATCAAATAAGTAATTTCTCATTTATTTTTTTTACCTTTCCTCAATACACACATAAGACAAAGTATCAATCAATTCATTGTGCCCAAAATATTCTTAGGTCTTGTTGAAAAGAGAAGAATATTTTTATCCTAAAATTATATTAGTGTTCACACCTTTTTGGCAATGAGAGTTTATTTATAAATACAAAAAAATAATTTTTTTTAATAATACATCTTCAATCCTTGTAACAAGCTTTGGACCGGTGACTCCCAAACCAGTTGGCTTTAGGACACTACGTGTTAAGACACCGCTACAAAATTAATTGCTCGAATTAGAGAGTTTACGAAATCGAACTTATTCACACACTTTTTTTTCAAACTCAAGCTCTACTATTTTACATGAACAATCACTACTTGCTGATGCAAGATGTCTAGTTACTAAGTAAAATCTTGATTATTATTATTATTATCATTTTTAAACTAACTAAGCCCTACAGTTTTATGCGAACAATCAATGCTTACTGAGACAAGATGTCCGGTTACTAAGTAAAAACTTATTTTTTTGGAATAAAAAAAAAAATCCAATGCCTTTAATCGTTACCTCCAACAATCTAGAGAACTGAATATTATAAAATTTTCACTTACAACCTACGATCATATGCTACCGTATATGCTGAAAATATCTGTCTAATGAGCATATGGAAATCAAACTTAAACAATATTATGGAGAATTCACAAATTTGAATGATTCAAAAAGAAAGAAATAAAAATAACTTGTTACGAAACACATTGAGATGCGTCTCAGGAGCGAAAACTCCTTACACTGTCATCTCTCAAAATAATTCCACTTAATTAGTCAAAATTAGTTTGTGTGTAGTTTTTTTGAATAAAAACACAAAAGAAAATCAAAGCAAAACAATTTTTTTTACACATACAAAACAACAACAAAGCAAAAACAACATAAATTTTTTTTATACACAAAACAACAACACAAAAAAAATATTTTTTTAGAAATAAAAACATAAAAACGAAACATAAAAATGAAAATTAGACTCAATAGCTCATGTTTGTGCAATATATCGTATTATTAACCTGAAACACGAAAATATGCAAAAGCATCTGTCGATGGTCAGATGCAAACACCCAAAGTAATCCAATTAACTATATTCCTATGTTAATTAAGAAACTCTAAATTCATTAAGTTTAAGTTCCAATTATGGCTACCCCCGCCCGACATGTATATTCTTATCCTATAAGGAAATATACCTAAGAGACATTTACCCAAGGTGAGATCGTGAGCTATTGAGTCTAAGGCTAAACATAACATCCCTTTTTCCAAGTTCATTTTAAGTTTACCAAATCAATCTTATTAATGGCCAATAATAAGATTGGCCAAGGCATAAAATTACCAACTTATAAACCGGTGATATTGGATTTCATCACAACCCTAGATACAGTATTTAGTTATAACACATATCTAAGATTATTAAAAACTTCAATAAAGAAAATGACATAAAATAAGACTTGAATATTAAAAGGTAAAATAAACAATGAAATAAAATGATGGGGGTTAAAGGATCCATTTTTATTACTTCTAATTTAGAAATCTTCCTTATTATAATATATAAATCTGCAAGATATTACCAACCAACCATATAGGCGGTATCCTGATTAAGTCATATTTTTGATTAATTCCAACCGACCATAAAAGCGGTATCCAATTAAATCATGTTATAATTAATTTCATTAAGTCCAACCGACCATAAAGACAATATCTCATTAAGTCAGGTTTTAAGATAGTTTATATATTATAACTAAAGGAGATTAATCTAAATTATAATAATAAAAACTTTACCTTTCACCTGAGCAGAGAGAAGTTACCTACTCATACTTTAAAGTAAAATAAAGAAAGATCTATTGCTTAAAATAAAAATTAATACAAGAAAGCTGTAAATAAACAAACAAGATACAATTTTCTTAGTATTCTTAAGGAAATCCCTAAAAGAATGTATGAAAATTTCAAATGATTTCGGCCTCAATTTATGGGCAAATTTTTGGTATGCGCGTCGCGACGCGCTTTTGATTCGTGACACGTATACGCGACTTTGATGAGATGATGAAACATGGCTATCGGTAGAATTATTGGCTCGACGTCGCGACGCATGAGGGCATACACGTCGCGATGCTGACATCATGCTGATGTAAGCAATTGAGCGTGTCGGCAAGCTGAATTATTATGCTGACGTCATGATGACGTAAGTGATGACGTGCCATCAGGCTGAATTATTGGCTGATGTCATGATGACGTGATGATGATGCATGTGCTGATGTGGCGCTGACGTTGCGATGACGAGTGTCGACAGTATAGTAACCGCAGCGCGTCGCGACCCGAAATTCCAATTTTACCCTTTTTGTCCATTTTTCAATGTTTTGGCCCTGATTTGATTCCAGTGAGTCCTAAAATCTTATTTATCTACAAAATAACACAAAACACATCAAAATATTCACAAATCTCGAGAAACTATACAAATTATAAGTAAAAGGGGTAGTGAATTTTGATATATTTTCCACTTATCACACCCCAAAATCGAATATTTTGTTAGTCCTCGAGCAAAATAACAAAATAAAATACAATAAACAACTTTAAAGTAAAATTAAACTAAACCACTTTCGTAGGGATCACGGTTGCATTTAGCGTATGCAACAAGCATTTAAACCTCTAGGTGGCCCTAGGGGAGGAATTGTAATCTCTTGAGGGCTTACAGAGACGATACCCACAAACATCAATCAAATGTAAAATCAAACACACAAAACAAGTTAGTGACTAAACAAGTGAAGTTCTTATCCAAGTTAGTAGTTGTTTTCTTTCTTTCTAAATTACCAAATAAGTAAATTCTCCGATTATTTTTACCATTCTCCATATACACAACCAACAAGGTATTAATCAAATCATTGTGCCCACAATATTCATAAGTGTAGTTGAAAAAATAGTAATATTTTTGTCCTAAAGTTATATCAGAATTCACACCTTTTTGGCAATAATTTTTTTTTTAATAACATCTTTAATCCATGTAGCGAGCTTTGGGCCAGTGACTCCCAAGCCAGTTGGTTTTAGGGCACTATGTGTTAAGACACCAATACGGACTAAATTACTCGGATCTCGGATGTTGAAAGGTTCTATCGTTTGACGCGAACAATCTCTGCTTACTGAGGCAAGACGCCCGGTTACTAAGTAGAAACTTTATTATAATTAACTCAAGCTTTTACAGTTTGACGCGAACAATCTCTGCTTATTGAGGCAAGACGCCCCATTACTAAGTAAAATCATGGTTAATTATTTATATACACACTTTTTTCTTTTTTCTTTTTTGATTTTTTTCCCCATAGCTTTTAGATGTTTCCTTCAATAAACTATAGCACTTAATATTATAAACATTTCACTTACAACTCATGTCCGTTTGTTACCATGCATGTTAATAATAATTTCTGTCAACTGAGCATATGCAGATCCAATTTAGTCAGTATTATGGAGAATTCACAAATTTAAATAATTCAAAAGGAAATAAAAAAAATTAACTTTTACGAAATAGGTTGAGATACGTCTCAGGATTGGAAATTCCTTACACAGCTATCTCAAACACCATTCCACATGGTTAGTCAAGTTAAAAACATAAAAACACAAAATATATATTTTTTTTAATTTTTTAATTTTTAATTTTTAATTTTTTTAATTTTTTTAATTTTTGACTAAAAATCAAGCAAAAACAACACAACGAAAAAAATAAAAACAAGATACTAATCAACTATTCCCCTCCCCAAAACATAATTGAGACATTGTCCCCAATGTCTAAAAAGAAGAAGAAAAGTTTAGAAGATAGTACATGGTTAGCGTGAAATTCTACATTTAAAAAGAAAATTAAAGGTTAAGATCCAGATTTATCTGACGCTTCTTACCATGATCATTATCTGACCAGTTAATCTTGGAAAGGATATGGTCAATTTGTGGTTCAAAGGCTAAAAATTGGTCAAATAAATCATGGGATGTTCTGGCAGTGAAGAGGATCTCTTTTACAGGTTTGAAAGGAACCCATTTCTCCGGGCATCATCAAGAAACACACAAAGAAAGTCATAAAATCCATCAGCATTAAACAGTCCAA